>SCDS01001331.1:3762-15759 GCA_004149465.1 Drosophila nigromelanica | reverse complement strand
CCAATCCCAATCCCATTGTAAGCCCACGCCTTGCAGAACTTCAGCGAGAACTGTCCCAAGGATGTGCGAGAAGTGAACATTGTGCCCCACGAGAAGTTGATCCTGACCCTGTTCAATGAGCTGCGCAACACCGTCGCCGGAGGCTCCATTGAGGGTCTGCCCAAGGCTACCCGCATGGCCAAGATGTCGTGGTGCGAGGAACTGACCCACCTGGCTCTGTTCAACGTGAAGACCTGCCAGTCGCTGCCCGACAAGTGCCGCAGCACGGAGCGCTTCGCCTACGCCGGCCAGAACAACGCCATCTTCAGCTACAGCGGCGCCGAGTCGGAGTACACCGATGCAGAGATCCTTAAGGAACAGATCGAGAACTGGTTTGCCGCACGTGCCAACGCCTCGCCCGAGATACTGGCGAGCTTCCCGGAGGAGTTGCCCAACAAGGATGTGGCCAAGTTCACCATTGCCGTGGCCGAGAAGAACTCCCATTTGGGCTGTGCCGCTGTGCGCTTTACTCGCGACTACTACAACCACTTTGTGCTGACCTGCAACTTCGCCACGACCAACGTGATTGGCCAGCCCGTGTACACTCCCGGCGAGAAGGCCACCTCGGGCTGCAAGAACCGCTATGGCGCCGCCTTCGACTATCCCAATCTGTGCTACGCCAAGGAGATCTACGACAACGAGAAGATTGTAGCCGACATCAAGACGTTGTAGGGATTGGGAGAAGGAGTGCATCATTAGTTGACGATTAACACTTTTGAAATGTAATACAAAGCCGCGAATAAAAACTTATTATTTAAATCCGTAAATTTAACGGCGTAGGTGTCCATTTACACTTTTCAAAAAGTTGGCAGGCCTGCCATATTGAGTAAAAATACTACGCAGGGTGCGTCGCTTAATAAATCAATACTTAAATAATACGTAATTTAACGACACTTTCGTTGCTACATTCTAACAAGTTGGCGTATTACTAGTACTAGTGGTCTATACCACTTTTCAACAAGTTGACAGGCCTGCCATATTGAGTAAAAATGTTACGCGAGGCTCTGCGAATCGGCAGCAGACGCAGCCTCAGCTACAAATCTGTCCGTCGTCCCAATTTGAGTGCTTGCAATGTTAAGGTTCAGCCGGAGCTGAAGGAGAGTCCAGAGCTGACAAATGCCGGCAATAGCGATGGGCAGCCAAATGGAAATGGGACGGGCAGCCTGACCAAGCAGCTGACCGCCAAGATGATGGCAACGGGACCGATTACCGTTGCCGAGTACATGCGTGAGGTGCTGACAAATCCGCAGGCCGGTTACTACATGAAACGGGATGTGTTTGGGCGCGAGGGTGACTTTATAACATCGCCGGAAATATCGCAGATCTTTGGCGAGGTGCGCGCCTTTAAACACTTGAATCGAATGTTAACTTAATAGCCCCTTCCCCGCCAGCTTGTGGGCGTCTGGCTGATGAACGAGTGGCAGAAACTGGGCAGTCCGTCGCCATTTCGGCTGATCGAACTGGGACCGGGCCGTGGCACCCTGGCGCGCGATGTGCTCAAGGTGCTGACCAAATTGAAGGCGGGCGCCAAGTTTAGCATGCACATGGTCGAGATTAGTCCGTTCCTGAGCCAGGCGCAGGCGCAGCGTTTCTGCTACAAGTATCAAAAGCTGCCGGACGAGGCACAACTGCCGCACTACCAGATTGGCACCACGGCCACCGGCATCGAGGCCTTCTGGCATCACCGATTGGAGGATGTGCCGCCGGGCTTTTCCCTGGTGCTGGCGCACGAGTTCTTCGATGCGCTGCCCGTGCACAAGCTCCAGCTGGTCGACGGCAAGTGGCACGAGGTGCTCATCGATGTGGCCGATCCGCAGCCATCGAAACCGAATTCTGCCGAATTTCGCTACATTATGTCCAATGTGGAGACGCCCGTGTCGCATCTGTTTAAGCCAGTGCCGGAGGAGACACGCAACTGTCTGGAGTACTCGCTGGAAGGGGAGCGTCATGTGGCCATGCTGGCGGAGCGCCTGGAGCGGCAGGGCGGCATTGCACTGATCATGGACTACGGACACTTTGGCGAAAAGACGGACACGTTTCGCGGCTTCAAGCAGCATGCGCTGCACGAACCGCTGCTGGCGCCGGGCACAGCGGACCTAACCGCCGACGTTGACTTCAGGCACATCAAGCACGTGGCGGAGACGCACGCCCACATCCACTGCTATGGCCCCGTGAAGCAGGGCGAATTCCTGCACCGAATGCAGGGTGAGGTGCGACTGGAACAGCTGCTGGCCAATGCTCTGCCCGAGAATCAAAGCATTATACGCTCCGGCTACAAGATGCTAACCGATGACAAGCAAATGGGCAGCCGCTTCAAGTTTCTGGCCATGTTCCCGGGCGTAATGGCCGCTCACCTAAGCAAATATCCCGTGGCCGGCTTTAATTAACATACGACGTTTTATTGATATTGAATATACTTTATGTTGCTACAAATAAAGTTACTTCTTTTGGAATGCGGCGTTAATGGTCTGCATCTCGGCGGCGGTGAACTGCAGCACGGCGCTGATGGCATTCAGCATGTGGCGCTTGTCCTCAGCATCACGGGTCACCATGAAGCTGATGACGACGTTCTTCAGGTACTCCAGATTGGCGCCCTCACGCGTCTTGCAGCGTTCCAGTCTGAAGAGCGCAGTGAAAAAGTGAAATGCGTTTACTTAGCTGAATTTACATTACCTGTCCACCTGCTCCTCGAGCAGCTCGATCTTCTCGTGCATCTCCTGCTGTGCCGTCACCTTGTCCTGTATCGCCTTGCGCAGCGTGGACTCGGCCGCGTATTTCGATTTGCGCAGCGTCGTAATCTCAATGTCCTTGCGCGCCAGCTCGTTGGCATAGTGGAGCATGTGGCAGTTCTCGCCCAGCGACAGCCGTTTCGGTTTCACTTTCAGCTTCGGCTCGCGTTCCCGTTCGCGTTCACCCTCCGCCGTCACCTCCACGCTGTCCGCGTCGGAGGAGTAGGCAAACGCCTCGCCGTTGTCCAGGGGGGAGGCGGCATTCGGCTTGTGAAACACCTCGAATGAGGTTTGGAGCGTCTTAATCTCCTGCTCCTTCTCGTCGAGCAGCTGGAGCGAACGCTGGCGCTGCTTCTGCAGCAGCTGCTCCAGTTCGTTGAGCTTGCAGCGCGTCTCGTTCTCCAGCTCCGCCTTGGCCTCCTGCCACTTGGCGCGCTCACCCTTCAGTGCCAGCCGCATCTTGTCGCCCTGCTGCTTCAGCTCCAGCTCGGCCTCGTCGATGTTGCGGTTGAGCACCTGCACCTTGTCCTGCAGCGTCTGTATGTGCGTCTGCTGCAGCCGTATCTTCTGCTCCAGCTGCGACCGCTGCTGCTTGCCATTGTCCAGCAACTGCTGCACGCCCTGCAGCTGCTGTTCGCACTGGGCGTGGCTCTCGACGCTCACCGCATGGCTGCTGCCCAGCACCTGGCTGAGATCCATGGGATTAGAGGCGCGCGCATTGGCGCTGGTGAGCAGCTTCTTCAATCGCACTATTTCATCCACCAGGGTGCCCATGTCGGTGTCGTCGACATCGTTGGCCAGCCGCGACGCGGGCGCTGGACGGGTCTGCAGCTGCCCCAGCTCGTGGAGCTGCTGCTTTAGTGTGTGTATGCTCTGCTGATCCTGCTGGCGCAGCCGATCGTAGCTGCCCACCGTGCTGCTCAGCTCGGCCAGGCGCGCCTCCAAATTGGCCACTCGATCCTCGTGCAGTGCCGCCTGCCGTCGGCTCTGCTCCTCGGCGCGCAGCACGCGTCGCTGCTCCTGTTTTATGGCCACGGCATGCTGCTCCTTCAGCTGCTGCATCTCCAGGCGCACCTGCTGCAACACCGCGCCACTGTCCGTCGCCGCCGAAGCGCTCGTCGATTGTTCCGCCTTCGCCTGGCACTGCTTCAACTGGGCACGCGCCTCCTTCAACTGCAGCTGCAGCTCGCGCAGGCGACTATTCTCGGCCTCGTTGCTGGCGAACTGCGTTTTGAAGTTGTTCAGCTGCATCTCGATGTTCTCCTTGAGGTGGCGCTCGTCCGCATACAGCTTTTGCAGCTCCCGCAGCATGATCATTTGATTGTTGGTCTCCTTTTCGCGCTCCTGCCGCTCGATGATCCACTTGGCCTTCACCTCGTCCACATCGCTTTTGGCACGCAGCGCCTGCTCTTTGGCCCTGCCCTGCAGCTCCTGTATGGTCTGCTCCTTGAGCGCTATCTGCGCGCGCAGCTGCTTCTTGTCGCCCTGAAAGGAGGCCTCCATGCGCGACTTTTCCGCCGAGAGCGTCGCCAACGAGTTCATCAGCGTGATGATCTGTGTCTGCAACTGGCCCTTCTCATCGTTGCCGCCAGACGCCTCGCTGACATTGCCATTGCTGCTAGCTGTGCCGTTATCTGTGGTCACATCACCGCTGATTTGGTCGCTTGACTGGCTGGAGTCGCCATCCTTGACGCCGGTGGCTTCGGCGTGCGCCGCCAGGCTGGTCTCCAGCGCCTCCTTCTCCTTTAGCAGGCCCTTGTACGCAGTGACCACGTCTGCAATTTCAATTAATTAGCTTATTTTTTTGTATGGTTTTATTTATTGCACAACGGGATTCACCTTTGAGTCGCTTCTCGTAGCGCGAGAGCTGCTCCTTCTGCGTGGACACCAGCGCCTCCAGCTCTCGCTGTCGTTTATCCATTTTGCATTAGTTCACAACAACAACGCAATTGATTTAAAGTTTTCTGCAACTCAAAACGGAATTTATTTCATCGCTCGTGGCATTTTGGCACACTTTTATTAACAAACATAATAGTATCTGCTGCTGTGACTGCTTGATACCCTGCACTCGAGTTGGACGTGGGAGACTATGTTTGGTATTCACTTAGTGGTGGACGCTACAAATGCATACAAAATATACATAACATGTAAATCACATGTAGCTGAGATCGTATGTTAATAGAAAAGAAATTAGCTTAAATATTGGTTGAAACGGAAATTTATTATAAAAATGAGTAACATGTAAATATTCTTTAAATTTTTTTTATATTTTTGTGAAAATTTTGGTTTGTGCTTATTAATAATGATTTTTTACATTTCAGTTATTCGTTGTAGTTACAAATAAAATAGAAACTAAATAAAATAAATAACTTTTAAATTTACAAACTGTAGTACAAGCTAAAGTACCTCAATTACTAACACCCTAAACTTTTGTAAACAGCTGTCGGTAAGGCTGCCAACTTGTTTTTGTTATTATGCTAACAACTATATTACATATTATTGCTAGTGTTGTACATTGTAGTTCATTTTAAAGTACGAACAAATTCACTTGGTTTAAGTCCTATTATCGATCGTTTGATGCTTCTAAGTACCAATATACAAAAATATGACAATATAGGAATTACAATCAAACGAGCAAAATGTACGATAATGTAACTCAAACGCACGATGATGGAAAACAAATCATTCGTTCAGTTTACTGAATAGTTCAACCGAACTTTTCCTGAATGCGATTCCAAACAGATCTACTCATCGCCCTCCTCTTTCATCATTTGTTCAATTAAACGTTTGCGCTCCTCCGCCTGGCGCAATTTGCGCATAACCAAGTCCTCGTAATCCCGCGTCGATGCGTTGCTCGATGTTGTCGTGAGCTTCTCTTGTGCCGGCGGCGTGACCCACTGAAAGGTCAATGGATTTTCCGGATTTCCCTTCTCATAGGCCAGCACCATGTCGCAGGCCTCGCGTGTCTTTAGCTCCACCATGGCGCGACCACGTATTTTGGTGTTCATGACCAGCGCCAGCACCTCTCCATATTTCTTAAGGTATTGCATCAGCTTGTCTTGCGTGTATCCGCCGTTGCTGGCATCGCCCTTGTCTGCCTTCCACTTAATCTTGATACGATGCTGTGCGGAGTCGAATGTGGACTTTTGCTGCTGTTGCTGCTCCTGATGCTCTTTGTAGTTGCGCTTCAGCTGCTCCCGCATGGCCTGCTGCTCCTCCTCCAGCAGCTTGGAGCCCTCGCGTCGCAAGCGTTCGATTTGTTCCTGCAGCACCTCCTCATCGCTCTTGCGCACTGTGCTGTACGGCTGTCCAGCCTGCAGTTTGTGCTGCGCAGCGCGTTCCCGCTGCTCCAGTTCCTCTTTGAGCTTCTGTCGTTTGCTGTCTAGCTGTTTGGTGCGCAGCTCGGCCGCCTTTTTCGCTTTGAGCACTTTGTCGTAGGCAGCGCGCGCGGTGGCATCGCTAAGTATTTCCAGCGCCTTAGAAAGCTCATGGAAGCGCTCTGCCGCCTTTGGATTGTCGGGATTTTTGTCCGGATGGCAGTCGAGGGCGCGTTTTCGATACGCCTTGCGTATCTCAGTTTGCTCGGCGTCGACGGACACGCCGAGCAGTTCATATAAATTAACATCGCTGTACTTGTTTTTGGCCATGGTTTTAAATAGAAGAAATTACAAATTAAACTAAATACCAATTTCACAAACGTTTTACGATTTGTTTACAACGCGCATATCAATCAGCTGTTTTTTGCGACAGGTTGGCAGCGCTGCGTCTGCAACGTGTGCCCCATTTGTATTGTATGAATAATCTCGTATAATGCACGGGCAGAAACCACAAAATAAATCAGGTACACAATGAGTATTTACCACGACGAAGTCGAGATTGAAGATTTCGAGTACGACGAAGAGGAGGAGATGTATTACTACCCCTGTCCCTGCGGCGATCGATTTCAAATATCCAAGGTAAGCGCGCAGCAAACGCAACTTCCGGCAGTTATTCGTATACCCTGAACGCATTGGTAATGGGTATAATGGTTTTGTCCAAATGTACGTAACAGGCAGCCCACAAAGATTATGTATTCTTGGTCAGCATAAAAAGCCGATTTGATTTAGAAATATCGTCCGTCCGTAAGAATGCATTCATCTCGTGGAATATATGAGACCACGCGCAGATCAAGTTTATTTCAAATTATCAAATCGATAAAATTCTACAATCTCGGATTTAAGCTTATCTCTTAGATTATTAGAGATATAGACACTATATTTGGTTCACATGAACATTTGAATATACTTTTTTGATTTATTGCAAAAAGTGTGATCAAGATCGGTTTAGAAATTTGCGTTCGATGTGTTAAAGGGTTGAGTGTAAATCCTAATCCTTCCGTATTAAAATTTTCTAATTTAATCAGGAGGAACTCATGGAGGGCGAGGAGGTGGCCACATGTCCGAGCTGTTCGTTAATCGTCAAAGTTATATACGATCCGGTAAAAACGAAACGACTTCAATAATACAGCTTACCCATTAAACATTTCAATTCCTTTCTTGTGCTAGGACATGTTTCAGGCGGAAGAGGATGAATCAGCAGCGTTGAACGAGAAGCTGAGCGAGCTGAAGCTGGAGAAAAACTAGCCGTGGGGCTGATGTTGAGTTTTTTTTAAGTGTAATTAAATAAGTTTTTATTTGTATACTTCGCTTTAATGTAAATAATACGTTGACTAGTAAACAATTAGTTTTTAAATTATACATAAGCGAAAAATCTATTGTTTGTGTAAACAATTTCTTGAATTTCGTGTGGCTCACATGTTTAATTTACAGAAGATTGTGAAAAGATTGATATTCGAGCTGACATAGATCGCTTGTTTATGCAACAAAACTGATTGACATTAAACATATTAAAAATGAGACATAACTTGTTGATTAACATACAAAACAGAAATATAATTCTAATTATATATTGCACTGAGCGATTTTTGACTACAAATTTGGAAACAAAAGGAACTATTGTAAGCACAAGTTTTCTCTGGAATTTTAAGCAGATTACATGGAAATCATAATCAATTATGGACTTTCTGCTTATGAATTAGGAATTCGACTTAAGTATAAGCATTAGATATTGTTACGAGTCATGCAGCTTTTATGGAGAGCGTGCTCCTTCAGCTATATATTTGAATATAAACGCATAAATGCCGGCATGTGGGTGAAAAAATTGTTCATGTGCAAATGGGGGTAATACTTTTTCTTCTACTACTGTTCCAGCCACGAACCACTAACGTTATTAGGTGATTTTAGCTGTAATAAAGAAACGACTATATTGTGTCCTAGTTAGAGTCAAACTGAAAAACTCACCTTGATGTTGAATTGCTTTAATGTGCTCTCCAGTGCCATGGCATTGCCCGAGAAGTACGCGGCAATGGCATTGTGCAGCAGAATGAGCTGCTTGTGCATCACTTTGATCTAAATATAAGAAACAATATTGTAGATCATAACATGGGGAAAAACAGCACACAAGCTTACGCGATTCTCGTCAAGAAATTGCATTTTGACAGCCACATCGCCACGCAGCTTTTCGTACATATCCTTGTGATGTGCATAGCTGCGCTGGGTCTCCTCCAGCGAGGATGCCGCCTGTGTCAGCTCTGGTTTTGTGTTCTCCAAGTCCATGCGATAGGCATCAAATTCGATTCTGCAAAGTTTTATGAATCCCGATTAGGATACATTATTAAAGCTATTCTTTGCAAGATATTATATTAACTTATCACCTAGCCGTCTCGTATTGTCGTATCGTTAGCAGGGTATCGTCTATGGTCTTGTTGCACAGCGTATTCACCGATGAGATGAAGAAATTCAATGCATTCAGCAGCAGTTCGCCGTTTTTGGTCAAGTTTCGTTGCGTTTCCGAGTTGCAGATAAACTCCTTTTGCAGCTCGGGATTTTTTTGCGCTAGATCGGCAAAGGCATCGGCCAGCGATTGCTGCGACACCACAACGTGCTGGAAATGTGAGCTGAAGGCGCGTGTCAAACGCAAAATAGACAAATATTTTCTTTGGGTCTCGCGCAACTGTTCGATCTGTGCCTCCAGCTCCGAGTCGACCGTACGCTGTGATTTGCCCAGTTTCTCGAGCATTATCTGGCGCGTGCACTTGTACGTGGATATGCTCCAGTTCTTGATGCTATCAATCTTCGAGGCGCTCGTCCGTATAAGGCTGCTGCTGCCATCTGTGGACGTTAGAAACCCGTTGTTTGTTTGCGCACTGGTTGGAGACATAGGTGTGGTGGGTGCTGCGGGCGGAAAGGAAGAAAACCGAATACCAAATGACATTAAATGGTGATCCATAGATTATGCTGTTTGGGCTTAAGTGACGCACCTGAATGATTTCGTAATGGCAAACTGGTGGACGTGTTCAATGGTATGCCCGTGCCTATGCTGTGGCTGCTGGAGCTGCCGCTCAAGCCCGATCCCAATCCCATGCCCATGCTCATGCCCAGACTGCCGCCCTCTGTGCCCGTGTGTACGGCACCGCAGCTGTCGTTCATCGATGGCGTGTCTTTGAGCATTTCATGTATGCTGCGCTCACGTTCCGCCATACTCTCTTGCTGCACGTTGCCTTATCAGTGGGTAATATACGTTAATTACACCAGAAAAATCGTTGACTGTGTCTGGAGGGGTAGTTACGGAAATGACTTGTCCCGCAGTGACCCGCGATAGCACGCGCTAGTCGAAGCGTTGCAAATTATTTTTATTATTATTACTATGCACACCAGCAATAATTATTTGTATATGCAACGCATCCGCAATTACAATTTAAAGTTATTTTGTGCAAAGAAAAAGCATTGAGTTAAAAATGAGTCGGTGTGACCGATTTGCCGGCTATGCGAAAATACCAAATTTATTTGACTTTATTTTAGCTCGGCACTGCAGTCTCGTATATGTATGCGTGCTTTATTTAACTGTACGTTATAAGCTTGTTCAATTTGCTATACATTTGTATAAATACTGTATTTAAATTCGTACAAAATCTTGTCACACTGGTAAAATACATTTATATCGTCTTTGGTAGATGTATGTAAATTGAAAAGAGTGGCAACAATGAGCCGACCAGTGTTGCCAATTTAGCCATATACCGGAGATATCTGTCCTTAAAAAAATATACAGTATTCACTTGACTAAGTGCGTTAAATATTAATCATACTCCGAGGTTTTGAACCCATGCTATTGATAACAAATACTCAGCAGAGAAGATTTAAAAAATTATTAGACCTCGATCGAAGCTGGTGAAAGCTAAATTGCAAATCTGCAGACGTTAAACTCAATTTAATTTATCGGGTAAACCTTATAAAGCTTACTTATTATTATACAAATAATTATATGAAATAAAAATTAATAAGGTATCAAAGTTTGTCTTTATTTTTGTTTTCGCTAGTTTGCCTTGCTTTTGCGATAAGTAGCTGGTAACACTGGATCAGACAGACAATCCATGTACGCACGTACATATGTTTCATGTGTTTTATTTAAAAGGGGATTTAGACTAATAAAGATACAATTTCGTCATAATTAAATAAGGCACTTGTTTTGTATTTCTTTTGTCATTTTCTTGTTACTTTTTTCTCTGTTGATCTATGTGTTTTTTTGTAGGCTTTTTATGTACACGTATATTTTGAATGGCAAACTGTGCAACACACGATTGCTTTAAAGGGACTTCCAACAAACACGGCTGCTTTTTCGATTTTATAAACAGAATCTTAATCTTTAATTGCGTAAAAATTTCGTTTTTGCCTGTGTATGCGCTGACTGATAGCATGATTGCCGCAAATATACTCATAGGCTTAAGCTGGATCGTTGATGACGTATTTGATTATTTTAACACTTTATCAGTCTCTTACTACATGTACCAAGCAATATATTCCTTTCATCCAGTCAACGCTAATAATAGTGGACGCAAAAATGAAAGGTAAAACGCGCTTGTGTTTCTTACAGCCTATTACATTTAAATGTGTTTCAGGATACCCGGAAACCTGTCCAGTGATCATAATGTGAATCATCCAGCCACCGCTAATAATAGAAGACGCATAAACGAAAGGTAAAACGCGCTTGCGTTGTTTACACTTCTATTATAATTGAAAACATTTCAGCAAACCAATGGCGACATCTGCGCCGTCTGCCATCAGCCAATGACAATGGAGTCAATGCACACAATGAACTGTGGCCATGCACTGTGCCGTTCCCCCTGCTATCAGGAGTACCGGGACATTAGAAGCGAATGCCCGCACTGCGAAGAGATTGTTATACGGATCGACGTGCCGGGCGACAACTGTTCCATTTGCAAGCAGCCCCTCACGGAGGAGACCATTGAGTACTTGAAGTGCGAGCACGCGCTGCAGCAATCGTGTCTACGTGAATACAGGAAAACCCACATAAAAATCTGTCCGGTTTGCAAAAGGAAACTGTAGAAGACTTTATATGAAATCAACTATACCTAAAACAATATAGGTGTTTTACCAATTAATCTTGATAAAATATTCAAATTGCCACTTATTAAGTTGATGTTTATATCTTCTCCATTATCCCTCCATTTTTAAATAATGAAAAATATATATAATGTTGCATTTGACTATTGCACCCAAATAATTAACGGCACCAACGCGACCCTGGGGGAAAATTTATCAAAAGGAGCGATCCTGATCATGGCAAACACGAGCAGAACAGTTGGCAGGGCCTTCGTAAAATGAAAAATGAAAGAGGCTCACCAGGTTTTTTGGCGCGAAGTTCAATGACCGAGTTCACTGGCTCAAAGTCAGGCAGTTCAGTGCAGATGCTGGAATATTCTCCATGCTGTGTTTTGTTTTTTTGTGTCCGTATGTTCGGCGTAAGTGTGCAAATATAAAAGTGATTGTGTATATGTACTAATTGTGTTGTTCTGTTTTGTATTGGTGGCCAACAGCGGGTCACACCGCTATAATTTTTCTTGATCTTTGAAATTGGCCTGCAGCCCCCTCAATCAAGGCCGTAGGCAATAATTGCAATTACCGGCACGGCAACCAAAAACAAAAAAGGCACCAGTAGATACACTCACGTTTATATTTATTCAGTTCAAATTGGCATTCGACGACGCCCTGGCTGGAGGCCGAAGATTATCCCTCTGTGCTGGCCAGCGCCGATCTGGGCGTCTGCCTACACTGGAGCACCAGCGGCCTGGATCTGCCCATGAAAGTGGTGGACATGTTCGGCAGCGGTCTGC
>SCDS01001330.1:0-23212 GCA_004149465.1 Drosophila nigromelanica | reverse complement strand
TGCGATGTTGTGTACGTAGTTGTTGTTACCACGGTGGTTGTGTACGGGGAGGACAGGCAAACTTGACTCGGACGATTTCCACTGGGGTTGTTGCTTGACATTGGCATTGTTGTTTGGATGTAGTCACTGGATTTAGTGTTTTGTTTTTGATATGCACGCACCCGCGAGCCGCAAAAATTTGCCACCTACGGGTGGATTTGTCCGTATTTTTAAAATTTTTTTTTGGATTTGCAAATTTTTTTTTTAGAGCAGAAAATTTTACACGTCTAGTTTTGACAAATAGTGTTGTAAAACTAAATAAATAAATGATCAGAGTTTTCAGCAGAAGGAGTTAAACTAAAATAAATAATACATATCTGAAACAAGAGCTAGTTTGCAACTTTGTGGACTTAAGCTTGATCTCTTAATTTTATAGAAACACCTAAAAAACGCACTCATATAGTTTCAGTCATCTGACTGCCTTTCAACATAATAAAAAGCTATGGGTTAATCAAAAATGAGATATTTACTTTCACAAATGCAGGCATACGCATTCAGTAAACAGTTAATTAAATTGTAAAATAGCTGTACTAGTTGGTACGATTGTGCGCGGAGTCGACCCCAACTGCCTGGCGGCAATGTCAGAGGTCGCGTTGCAGTTGCAGTGAATGTCTGCCCCATAATTGCACTTGACAGTGGCAGGCAAAGCAAACGACAAGAACTACAAAAACAACAACAACAACAACAAACTGCAGTAGCTGACAGTCAAAGCAAATGCCACAAAGCGTGCGCTCCGATAAGAAACGAAAAAAAAAAACAACTAACTGAAAACAAAAACGACAACTGCATGTGGCTGCCACCAGCAGCAGTTGCAGCAACTGCAAATGCAACTGCAGCAGCAGCAACTGCTGCAAACTGTGAAAGATTGCATAGCTAAGTGACTTCAATTGCATTCAATGCCAGTCGCTGATTAAACTGGGAGCTCAGCGTTCGGCGCTTTGATGACGGCTCACAGATAATTTTCAATTTTTCTACTTTTTTCCCCCATTTTCCCTATCTATAAGCTTGAAACGTGAGCGGCAGTTAACGAGCTATTTTAGCTGCTACCCTTTAAGATTTGTGTTTTGGCAAAATTGGCATAAAAAAGATTGCAGACAATCGATTCTTGTCATTATAAATAAAAACGGAAAAATTTGTAGTTTTATTTGCAGCAACAATCGAGTTTTTTTTTTTTTTGCTCTGCCCAACCGATGCCTAAACAAAGGGCAAGCTTATAATATAAAAAAGGAGAACAATAGATGCAGTGGAATAGTAAAGCATATGATAGTAAAAAGTCTTGATTGTAACACAATATAATACGGTTGCTGTCAATAGCTGAGTTTTTTGTTTGTTTTAGGAGCAAGCTGAAGTTTTTTAGTCTGAGATAAAATTTAAAGAAGCTACCTGGTGTAAAACGTATAATAAATAATTTCACAGGAATTATTTTGTTTATAATTTTGGTAAATGCATAGAAAATTAAAAATCATAAAGAGAATTAAAACTCTGTTAAACAAAACAATATTAACTATTTAACGCATATCATTTCAAATCGTGTAAAAAGAGAATCGGAAATATTCTTTTATATAGGTAAGATTGATAGTTTCTTTAACATTTAAAATCATTGAGTATTCTAAAACTTTTCTAAAAAATAATTAATTGCATAGTTTCAGCTACTGGCAATGTTGCAGGACCCAATCGTTCATAATGTTTAAAAGGGTGTGTGCATTTCGGTTTGTCCAAATTAGTTAAGTTTGTTCTGCGCAATATTGTTTTGTATTTGGCCAGGGCCAAGCCCAATATTGCCAAAAGCAGCTGTCAGCGTCCATTGGCAACATTGGCAGACAGCCTGAGAAAGGGTTGCGGCAGTTGGGAGTGTGCCACATACGAGCGAACGTGCAGCAGCTGCCGTTGCAACTTCCGCAATGCTGCGCTTCGCTAGACACCAGCAACAACAACAACAACAGTAACAACAACAACCACAACAAACGTTTGTACACAATTTGCGTGCGTTACCCATTTGCCAAACTGGAAGAGCAGCGTCCAAAGTGGGTGAGAGCTGCCACCGTTGCGGTTTCATGCGCCTGCGCAACTAGCTGACTCACGGCGAAATCCACATGTGCCACATGTGCCACATGCACCACAGCTGCGCCAGGTGAAAAGCGCCTGCCACCAATTGCGAAATGCGAACCAATTTGTGAGGCAACAACAGCGAAAAGCAACATTGACTGCAAATTGTGTAATAAGTAGATAATAAATGAGCATAGTAGAGCATGTGCCGCATTTATGGCCCATTGAGCAATGCCAATCAAGTGAGTCATTAATGGAACGCAGCCACATCGAATGAAAGAGTCAACGGGCTGCACATTAACAAGCATCCTGATATGTGCCCAGAACGCACCACTAATGGCCACTTAATCCACCGAGAACCAACATTAATAACGCACTTGACACACATTAAATGCCAGACAAGGAATAATCGAAGCCTGAGATTCGTGGGTGGTGCCAAACTCAACTGTGGGGCGTGGCTTCAACTCGAATCTGCCTCTCTCCTCTTATTCTCCTAATTTGATGCCGCATTTAAATGTATACAATACGAATATCCTTTGAGCTGGCTTTAAAACCGCCCACTGCCCCCACAATTAAATGCTCTCCAAGCAGTCGTTAGCACGGTTCGCCCCCAGGAATTGCACCTGTACCTGGTAACGATGCCATAAAAATATTTAACTGATAATTTGCAATGAATATGGAAATGATGCCCTTGGCACAATCGAAAACCCATTTCAGATAATCCGGTGTAATGTGTACAGCTTTCGCAGCAGAAGTATTTTATGGACTACTGTTATTGTTATTATCTGTGCTTGGTCATTTTGAACGGAGATAGCCAAAGTGAGCCAGCACTACAAATATATACCCATGTATATCCATCCATATTTAAAGAGTAATAATCAATACGAATGCACGAGTTGTTTGTTTACATGAGGCCAGTGTTGTTGGATATGCATTTGGTGGCCGTAGCTTTAATTAAACGGCCGTAGACCGTTAAACAAATTGTGTGCCATGCCACGGCGTGTTCCGCACTGCGGTGAATGCAACTAGAGGTGTTGGCCATAAAGTTGATCGTGTTAATTTTGGCCATGTAAACCAGACAAATCTAAACAGATCAAACATGGCGCACTGCCAATGACTAAATTATTGCCCGGGAAATATCTATAGAAATCTATGAGAATCGTTGCAAATGTTTATCGGAATATTAACGAGCAGATTGAACTTTGGGCAAAAGGTTAAGCAAACACGTGAAACATGCAAAAGCCAAAAAAAAAAAACAAACTTTGTGTGCGGAAATTGCAAATATAATATTTTTAAAGCGTCTTAAAGTCGTCAGATGACAGGAAACTTCAACAGACGTATAAAACTGAAAAGCAATCCTGACAATGACATTTACAAAGACCAGAGTCTGTTCGCTCCA
This sequence comes from Drosophila nigromelanica, assembly GCA_004149465.1. Lineage (NCBI taxonomy): Eukaryota > Metazoa > Arthropoda > Insecta > Diptera > Drosophilidae > Drosophila > Drosophila nigromelanica. The sequence goes on along the minus strand of SCDS01001330.1, from coordinate 19,728 downwards.
AAGGACACTTGAGTTTTTATTTGCATTTTATGACTCATTTTTCACGCCTCCTTTCGCCACACGGTGTCTGCCTGTGTCAGTTGTGGCTGATAAAAGCCAGGACCAGGGCCCAATTGCATGCCGCATAATCCTTTTCGGCTTGTCCTTTTCGACGCTGCCTGTAAAACTTGAACCAATAATTTATATAGCAAAATGGGGTTGGCAAAAGCTCAACCCGACCCGCCCCAACCCGACCCAACCCATCCCGGCCTTGAGTACAGAAATGCCAGATAATTGAAATTGATATATGAAGAGGCGGTTTTCTTGGCCAATTCTTTGTCCCTGTTTGCCTTGAAACAAACGGGCGTCGCTGCATGTGCCGCTTAGATAAACAAAACAAAGCAGCAGCAGAGCGGAAACATTGCGTATACGCCACCGACACAGACACCGTACCATATTCAAAATTCATATTTTTGCGCACACACACCAAATGGAAAATGGGTAAACACAACAAATGTGAAAAATTACACACACACACACGCACACACACAATCACTCACACACCGAGCACGTGGACCACAGGCATATGAAAGTCTGTGCCCGCTTGTTTTTATATGTTTTTCAATATTTTCTTTATGCGCCATATTTTTTTATGTGTATATACACATTAATATATTCTTGAAATATTCGTATTTTTCTTTTGCAGCCTATTTGGAACAGATGCGTTTCACCTTCACCTTAATTCCAATTATTATGTAAATAATAATTAATTTTCCAACGCGCTATATTAAAAGCTAAATATATAAAAACAAAAAAAAATCAACAATATTTTATGTGTCTAAAATTTTCATAAATAACAAGAATTTTGTGATATGCCTAAGCTAATAATGGAGAAAATTGGCCTAAGCAGCGGGTGGGAAATCATTCAACGAATTTATGCTTATATCTGTGTTCAAAATACCATCAACATAAAATTCGACAATTTTATGGCATGGGCGGAAATTGATTTCGGATCATAATAAATTCGCGTCGGTATCAAGGAATTCAGATAAGGTGACACAAAGTAATGCCAAAGGCAGCAAATTCTTTACCAATATTGTTTCAACAAAAAATTTTTCATTTTCATTCAAATTATTTCCATCAGACGTGGCAATTTAAATGATATTTTAAGCCCCAAAGGCAAAAACCCAATAAATAAACTGCACATTTAAATGCCCACGCACGAATAAAGCCGCACATAAATAAAGCAAATAGACAGACAACTTTAGCTAGTCGGAAAAAGTTAAGGAATCAAACGAAGGAACATCTATGACAGAGCCAAACTTCAATAATTGATGAGCCAAGTGTGGAAATGCGCGTCAAAAAAAAAAGTAAGGAAGAAAACGGAAACTGTGCGGGAAACATAAATCGAATTGAACTTGAGGGCTTTTTGAATAAATATTTGATAGAGCGAAGGCAAGGAAATCGCAGCAAAACAAAAGTTAAGTATACGTCATGTTGCCAGGCAGGCAACAAAAGTAACATACAGAAACCAAAGTGCGAAAAAAGACGGCGCCTGGCCAAGTGCGTGAGAGCGAATAATTTATACACCTTGTGAAAGATTTATGCGGCATGGCCCGCAAGGAGGCAACTAACCAATTTTCGTATAGCGCGAAATCAAAGCGTGAAATTCAATTAATCTAAGCAGGCAAGAGGCAAAGATAGGTGAAAGGGGAGGAGGGTCGAGGCGATTGGGGGGGGTGACGCGGATCAGCTTTGACTGCGATTGGGAAATGTGTGTGAGAGCCAGATTTGTGCAAGCTATGGCATAAATATATTTATAAGTGGCATTCTGTCCAATACTTCTCATAAATAATGCCAACAACGACAGCTCCACACACACACACACACACACACATGAGTCACACTCGTTATTTGAGCCTGAGACGCAGATGAATCAGTTGGGCTGACACAGCAGCAACAGCAACAACAACAACGGCAGGCGAACTGCAGGCAGTCTTTAAAGCTGTTATCTGCCCGGCTTGTGTATCTTATTTGGGTTAGCCAGCCAAGCATATCGTATAGTAATGCTAACGGTACACACATCCAAAAAAAAAAAACAAAACTGCAGGCACAAACAAAACGAACAACTGGAAAAGCACAACAAAAGTGCAAAAGTTTGTGTATTTCTTGTTTTCATTTATGGAAAATGCAAATAACAGCGTGCAACAACAACAGCAACAACAACAGCAACAACAACAACAAACAACACGTGCACAGCGACACACCGTCGCGTGGGCTTTAACGCTGCTTCACGGCAATTTGGCTCGGCAACTGAGTGCATTTAATTGCAACGGCAGCAACAATTGCAACAACTCCAAGTGCAATGTCTCCTACGTAGTACAGTCAAAGAAATTATGCAAAGTGCTGTGGCAGAGACTTTGTCCGTCTCAAAGATGCGACTAATGTCAAGCGCTTCGCACACAAAGCCAACTAACTCAAAGCACAATGCACCCAACAACAGCAACATGAACTTCGGTAGGGTCTATGAAACTCGAGTCGACAATTATATAGCCAAATATATGCATACATATATGGTAAGCAGGGTCATTGACTTAGCTCTTAGTTGACAGACCCTCAGTATTGCGAGCTAATCAAATTAAATAAAGATCAAATCAAAGAGCTTCAACTGACCAAAACATAACAATAACAGTGGCAACTGTTTGCATAAATATATATGTATATATGTATATATATAGAATATGAGCTTGGCACGCAAACAATTTCCACACACTGCACAAAAACAATAATAAACAGCAACAACACGAAGTGGGGAAAAAAAGAACTAAACAAATGCTCGCAATGCGTTGCCGAATAATTGAATGTGAACACACACACACAAACTGAAATGGAAAATTTGTTTACGATTTTCCCCGCACTCACAACAAACAGCAACAACAACAACAACAACAATAAAAATAATAAAAACAACCACATGTCTGACAATGTGACAGTTGACTAACTTGCTGAATGTTTGAAAACACAAAAAAACTACAACTAACCATATATATAACCGTTGCTTCCGTCAGCAACAACAACAAGTTAGTATAATTGCATTTATAGATTGTATATTGTAAATAATTGTTTGTTTAAGCCACAGCTACCGTTGGCAACATTGAAGTAAAAATTGCAACAACAAAAAATAATAATATTAAATAAATATACCTTTTGGCTATATCCCATTGCAAAACTGTTAATCGAATATTGTGGTAAAAGCAGAAAAATTCAGCTGCTTCGTTTTTGGTTTTTTCTTTTTTTGGGCGGCAACAACAAGCGCATTTTGGAGAATGCGAGGGTTGCCACACCTCTTCCTTGCTAAAAAACTTAAAAGACAAGCCGACTAAATTGTTGCGCGTCTGCGAGAACCATTTGGGAATTAGTATGCAGCGTGTGTTGGTTTCACATGTCAAAGACTATGATATAATAGCGGCTATTAATATAAAATATTACTCATAAAGATGATAACTAACTGCTTATTTTCATGTATATTATTCAATTCCTTATCTGACAGTCTCTTAGATTTTTTTTGGAATTTCTAACTTTTTAAAATTTTTTTTTGAAGTTTAGCCGTTAATTCGTGCTTTAAATAATATATAATCATATATTAAATCCTTGACAAACGCGCACATAATTTGAAATTTTAAGTTGATAATATAAAACTTGTAATCATAAGAGTTTACATGTTTAATATATACATATATATTTAATAGTTCATAAATTTAAAAGTAAGACTTACCTTGGCCTGAAACGTGATGCCATGGAAGAATGCCTGTTCGGCGTGGAGCGGTACACGCAGATCCTGATCATCCTGCACCAGATCGTAGGGTGTCGATGGCATTCTCAAATAGTTCAATAGCACCGATTCGGACCACTTGTAGTATCATGAAATTGTTTTCATTTTCCTTGTGCTACGCCCGTGCAGCTGATGGCGCAGTTGCCATAAAAAGCCACTTGGACGACGCTTCCCTTGGCTCTGGCTCTGGCTCTGGCTCTGGGTCTGGGTCTGGCTATGGGTCTGCGACTGCTGTTGGCTAATACTTTGGCTCATGCAAATTGTGTGGAGCGTCGAGCGCGCTGTGATTGATTTGTTATGTTTCGTTGAGCCCTCTTCCCCCTATATTCCTGCTCTGCTCTCTGCTCTGCTCTGCTCTGCTCTTCTCTTCTCTGCAGCCTCCAGTGAGCGTTTGCTTAATCTCAATTTATGAGCTTGCGGTCGTCTCCGTAGCTGGCAAATTGAATTGCGTCAGTTGGGTTCGTTACTGTGCGATTTGCTGTGTGAATCGCGCGCGAGTAGCGATTCTTTAGCTTTTTGCGTTTTATTATGAAATCTGCCCATTCACTGCCAATTTACGCTGCGGTGTGCCTGGAAAATAAGAAGCAAAAAAAAATACATAAATAAAAGAAATTGAAAAAAAGAACACAAGAAGTTGAAATATCGGAAAGCCAATAAGCCCCGGCTAATATCATGTAATCAAATGCGTCCAAAGTGCTAAAACTATGTTTTTTTTCGATTTGATTTTGTTAGTCTTCGATTTGACTATTTAAGTGAATCACTCGACAACTTTCGAACTTTAGTATTGAGTCAGCAAATCAGCAAATCAAGTGTCTAAGTTCATTGGAATCATGCTAATTTGCCATCGACTGAATCACAATCTGCGTGTTGTCTACGTTTATTGTCTCTATTCCCCTTCCTCCCTCGCTCTCTCTCTCTCTCTCTCTCTTTTCTCTTTCTCTATGTAGGTGATGACACCCCGCACACACTGCCAAAGCGCACCTACGCGCACGTGCCACGCGTAACAAAAAAAAACACACACACACTTACACTTTTATAATAATAATAATAATAATAATTTGTTAGACACGTTGATTTTGTATACCATTCATTGTTCTCTATGGCGCGGCAGGAAATGTCAACGTTTTAATTGAAATCAGCAATGAAAAAGGCTTTGAGTTTGATAAACTTTACACAACAAAAATTTTAAATCAATATCAACACGAACAATTAATCCATTAAACCAAACTGAAGTATTCATGTTATTACTGAATAGTCCAGACATTCGTCTCTTCGTCTCTCCTTTATATTCCATTAAAGAGCATCCGCTAGTCTTCCTTACTCTATTGCAGCGTTCTTGTCCTGTCCGGCTGTCACATCAATGCGGTTCTCCGTAGCCCCTCCGCCTCCGCCTCCACCTCCAGCCACTTTCTTAGCTGTTCCGTCAAATTTCATCAACTCTCAGCAGCTTTTAATGAACTCAGCAAAACGCAAACCGAAACTTTATGTCAACAGCTGTTGGACTTTTTTTCCTCTCGTTTTCTTCATTTTGTTTTCTATCTGTTTTTGTCAACGGCCTTTGTCGGTCTCTCGCTCTCTGACTCTAACCCAGTGTCTCTGTCAGTGGCTCTCGCTGTGTTTGTTTGCTCCGAGACAGGCCAAAGGGTCATGGACGTTTAAGCTTGTAAATGACAATAACAACAATAACAACAATAACAGCAGCAGCAGCAGCAGCAGCAGCCAGAGAGCCCCCTTTGGTCTCAGTCTCAGTCTCAGTCTCAGTCTCAGTCTTCGTCTGCGTCTTCATCTGCGTTTCGTATTCCCGTCTCCAAAGTGAATCTGCATAAAAAGTACAACAGCAACAAAAAAATGCGGCGGTCGCTTTTAAAAGGTTAAAACAAAAGTTATGCCAGCAATTCTCGAATATCTCTTTGTCATTATGTTTGTCTCTTCCCCTCTGTCTCTCTCTCTATGTCTGTTCTCCTGTCTTGTTGTGCCTTTTCGTTGTGTATGGCGCACATTAACTTATCAATTTGGGCAACGATTGAGTTCAAATTGCAGCCAGCTGACACCCAAATCGAGGGCACTGGGCTGACCAGTTGACACTTTTTGGGGCGCAACATAAATCAGCTAAGCTTATGTCGAGGTCAGTTCGTTATCGAGGGGCCGGATTAATGGCATTCCCCGAAATAAATCGAACATCTTGAATCTTTAAGTCTCCTTAGCAGGCCCATCATCTCAGCCATTTCATTATTTGAATTTTTGTCGTCTAGTGTTCCCACAAGCATTGTGCAAAGTTCAATGCCTGCCTGCGCCCACATTCATATATCATATATACATAATATAAGTGGTGCTCCTAAAGGTAGCTGGTTGCACCGCCATTTTGTGTCCGTACTAAAGGTTCAAGTACCTCCAACAAGACACGAGCTGTGAGCCAAAGCACTCGACGCATGCGTTGTGAGGCATACTAAACAACAAACATATTGCTAGAAAAGTGCCTCACATTGTTGGAGGGGCGGTGGTGAAGAGAGAGAGAGAGAGAGAGAGAGAGGTAAATTACTGAAGAACGGTATGCATTACCCAACCCAATCGCTGCTTCCCTTTGCTCAACTTGCCCAGAACTTTCTTCAGGCACTTCTCTGCTACGCACTTCGTATACTACACTCGCAGAAATTTATGAAAATGCTGAAAACAAATAGAAAATGAAATGACTGTTTCTTGAACAAGTATATAATAATTAAACAATTAAAATAAAAGTGAACAAATTAATAAAAATTAATGTAAAATATTTAATAAAAACAAATTTAGAATATTTAAGAAAGAAATAATACATAAATGCTCAAAAAATTAAAACCTAAAAAAGTAAAACAATACTGATTTAAAAATTAGTCTATGATTTCTTTGAGTGCATAACACTGCTTTGCTGGTTACTTCTGTTCTTGAATGCACGCCTATCTTCTGGTCTGCCAACTATCAGTTTCGTATTGCGCTTTGTCTTGTGCTTCTCTTCGTAAAGTTTCGTTTCGTTTCGTTTCGTTTAGTTTTATTTTATTCCATTTCGTTTCTTTTCTCTTCGCTTCGTTCTTCGCCCGCACTATCAACAAAGCTGCGCCTGCGCATTGCACAGCAGCAGCAGCCACAACAACAACAACAACAACAACGACAACAACAACAGCAAACACAATGAAAATAAAAACTCGTATCGCATGCAAGTGAATGACTTGGCAAAGCTGACGACGTGCTTCCAAGAAGCGTTCAGCTCTGGACTCAGACGCGGTCTCTCGGCGTCACCAGCTGAAACCGGTTTCGCGCTTGTTGTTGCCAGTGTTGGAGTCGAAGTCAAAGTCTTGGTAACTTACACGCTCACTTCCTTTCCGGTTCTTGCTGCATTGTATGCCCCCGTCCCTGCCCCCGTCCCTGCCCCAGCGCCTGTTCCAAGCCCAACTGCAGTCAGCTGCAATTTGTGCTTTGCAGTTTTTCAAGTTTTTTTTTTCTCATTTTTCCTTGTTTTTTGTTTTTGATATTTGATTTCTTGTAATTACGTAGCAGGCAATCAAGCGAATCGACGGTCTCGAGCTTTTGTCAGCTGCGAAACAGAAAATATTTCTGCACTTGCCACAAGCTGCATGATGCTTGCTGCCGCGCCAGCTTCGTATTATGCAAGTCGCAATAAGAAATAAAAAATGAAAATAATAAAAATAAAAAAACGAAACTGGTCGACGGTTTGGAGCCTGGCAATTGTATTCGCAGTTTTTGTTTTCTTTTTCAAAAAATTGCGCACATTTTTGCTTTTGAAAATTTGAGTTTTGGTTAATGCGGAAAACTTGAAAGCGAAATTGCTGAACAGCGTTGTTATTGTTGTTGTTGTTGTTTTTATATCTGTTATCTTTTAAGATCTCAGCGGCTGTGTTCGCTGCGCTGACGCCCTCAGCCTCGCCTCGCTCAGCATCAGCAACAGTATCAGCATCATCTTCGCCCCTCCTGCGTGCTGCTGGCATCAATCTTGTTTTCGATTTCAAAGCAAACGCTAACTGGCAAAGGCAACATGTTGCACACTCAGTTGGCAAGTGCGGTTTTTTATTACTTATTTTTTTTTTCCCAAGATCTGGTGATAGAGAGAGAGAACCTTTTTTGGCCGGATTCCTTTGTGATCGGTGATCGGTGATCGTTGATCGCTGCAGACGGCCATTTGGCGCATTGTCTCGCCAATGTCGCTGCGGCTTTATATTTATGAGCAGACAGGCCAGACAGGCAAACAGGCAAACGGGCAACAGCCAGGCAGGTCGATGCAAAAGTTTTCGCCTGCCAGGCAGCCAGCCAGAATGTATCTATAAGATATATGCGTATGTGTTACGCGCCTATAAATAGCGCCAAACTGAGCAGCATTCTACAGCAACCGACGCCTCCGCCTCCGCCCCCTCCCCCTCAGAAGCAAGCAGATACATAGGCCGCTAGACAGAGAGCGAGCACAAGAGAGCAAAGGAGCGCACAACAACAACAATAACAACAATGGCTAGTTGTCTATACTTGTACCTATATATGAACAACTTTGGGCTAATACAACACACAAACATAAATCTTATGTGAAACAAAAAAAGCGATTGCCAAATAAAAGTTTTAGCCGCCAGTTTTGACTTTTTCGTACCACAAAATTTCTGAAATATTTTCCCCAACAGATATGAATTTGTAATTGAGTAAAAAGTATCTGAAAGATACAAAGATACGTTAGGCAAATATATACCTAGAACTAACCTTGAAAGTTTATCGATTAAGCATAAATCGTGAGTGGCTAAGAATTTTCCAGCTTGCAGGTACGAAAAACAGAAGTATTTCATAAATTAAACTCCACAAAATGCCAAGCACAAAGCAGAAACTAAAATAAAATTAATGATTGGGAGCGCAAGTTGGATGCTCGATTGGTCAGTTATCAGTAATTTTGTCATTGCACTCAAATTTAGCGTTGATTATATTAGCTCCCTACCAGACCATGGGCAAAGTAGCTGCGTGTGTATCTGTATCTTGCAGATGCATTATTGCTGTATGCGCCCGTATGAGACCCAAATGGAAAATGTTGTTCTTGTTGTTGTTGTTGGCGCTGTTTGCTGTCATATTTTATAAAAATAATAAACACAACGCTGACCAGCAACGGCTGTTGTCGTTTTTGGCACACAAATCGCCACAATTTGCTTATACACAAAGCGACTCGTCCGATTGTATCTGCAAAATGCACGGCAAAAAGTATCTAGAACGCGTCGCGTAATCAGTTTTACAGCTGCAGAGCCAAAATTTTTACTTTTTATGTATTCGTTCATTTATTTTTTAGCTTATGTTGGAAATTATGCGGAACTTTCAATTTCTATGCGCGATTTGCGTGGGTTGCTTGAGTTGTTCTGGACACTGAGGCATATTTTACATACCTTGCAGCTGCCTACCACTGGCTGTATATAGTTTCATAGTTATTACACACACACACGCACATATGCACTGATGGGTCGCAGCAACTCGGATTACACGCTTTCAGCTGTTGCTGTCTCTCCTTTGGGCTTTGCGGTTATTTTTGTTACCTTTTCAAAAATTAACTGCCAATTCTGGGAAGCCGACACGACGCGTTCTTATTTGCTTGTTGTTGTTTTATCGTTTTATTTTTTAATTTGTTTATTTTTTATTTATTTTTTGTTGTTTTTTTTCGTTCTTAGCTGAATGTTAATAAATACATAGAACGCTGGCAACGTTCCTAACCGTTGACCAAATGGCGCCGACTTGTTGCTATGTTTGCAGCTAACGTTGAGCTCTCCTCTTTTTCTTAGTTCTTTTTTTGTTTTTTTGTGAGTTGTTTTGTTTGCTAAGCGACGGCGACTTTTATGAATATTTTATAAATTTCGCCAGCATTTTGTGTGTCTTTTACACGTGCATACAAATTATATACGTAACTGTTGCGCCGGGGCGTGTGAAACGGAAATGCTTGAGTTTTGGATTCTGTTTTGGTTAAGAACTTAACTTTCGACACGAACAATTTGCTAATGGCCCCGACACGAGTGCGACAAATGCTAAAAAAATCCAACCAGCACAATCAGAACAGAGCACACCAGCTACAGATACTTAGAAACAAAGATACTTAGATACTTAGGTATTTATTGGCCCGTTAACAAAGCCGTCGCCTTACTTTTTTTTCTTCTTGTTTGTCGAAGACTGTGCAGGAAGCGCTTGGCTGAATTGCAAATTTTAACGGCTTATTATGTGGGAACCGGTATGCAAAATTTTTACCAATTTTGGTTTGTTTTTTGTTTTTTTTTGTTGGTGCTTTTTTGTTCGTTATATTTCAATGGGACGCGCAACGACGCGCTACGAATTCGCGGTGTCCGTTAACCGTTAAGCGTGGTGCGTTGCGTATACGCCTGGCCTGCACACAATGAACGCCGAACAACAACTGAAACGTGTCGTGTCGACGCGTCGTCGTGTTGCCCAAGCAGCAGCCGCGACAGGGTGCCGCAAACCAGTTTACTTCAAGCGTGCGGACTCTCTTAGGCAGCCAAAGAGAGCGCGAGAGCGTTCGGCTTGCGCTCTGCGCTGGCGAAAAGCGAAAGCCGCTGGCCAATCAGCGTGCGGCAAATACACGTGCTTGGCACTTGGCCCAAACGTTGCGGCGTTTCTCTGTTTTGGTTTTCTGGCCGCAGCCGTGGCACCTGGCACCCCCCGCTCTTAGCTGTTAGCCATGCTCAAGACCTGTTCAAGATGTTTAAGCATTGTCTTTGCACAATTGAGCGGTAAAGTTTGTTTAAATAATTTACTTATTAAACGAGTCTCTCGCGTCGCGTGTAGACGATTTTGTGTCTCGATTATACCTGAAATTCGTGTCATAAATTAGAAAAATAATTGCTATATTTAGTCCGTCATTTTTTTTTTTATCACATCTTATAATTTAGTTTTTTTTTAATGTTTAAGTTTGTAGCAAATATTCTGCATGGATAGAAATCATATTTAAAAATAAATTGATTTTATTTTTTCTGTGTTTCTTTTTGTTGCAATTCTGTTTTCTGTTTTTACAATCCGGCAAAACATAAAAATACAAATACACTATTTTGTAAGCAAGCTCTTATTTCTAAAATAAATCGCTTTAAGCTTACTGAATATGAATGAACTAGACCCAAATCAACACTATCAACCCCATCAAAATTCCCGAAGTAGGCGAAATATGTAAAGGCTTTTCGGCTGTCACAATTTCAACACTTATTCAGTCTGGCTTAAATAATTTATATGTGCATACAGACAGCTCACTCGCAAAGCTACAAGTATTCACGAATATCCACACATAACTCAATGTTTTCTATGCCACACATCATTTGAGTGTTTGTGGGCCTGTGTGTTGAGGTGTGCGAGTTCGGGGCATGGGAGGGTGTGTGTGTGTGTGTGTGTGTGATGCAAATAGTATTCATGAGAAATATGCAAAAGCTTTTCGAATGTCATCAAAGCTGGCCACAAATACAAAAAAAAGATACGAATGCCAAACCATGCGAAACTCGAAAAGGATATGCCCTGACAACAGGCAACAACGAAATATGGCACAACACACCTGATAGAATAGAATGAAAGAAAGCTCAGTTATATTTCAGTCGATACAAAATTCATAGCTCTGCTGAAGACTGAATTTTCTAGAAGAAAATTCAAATTGAACACATGCCACAAATATTTGATGCACTTTAATTGCGCTCACAGCAAACACCAAAAAACAAAAACAAAAAAAAACAGCAACCGGAAACAACGAAGGCCATTTTCAACTTCTGACCGAAAACCAAAGTGAAAAACTTTAAATGGCTGTCGCGTCGTTTGACAACGCGCTAAAATCCTGTTACCAACTTTTCCAGTCTGGTCACTTTTTTAATTAAAAAAAATGCCGACACAGTGGAAAACCCCAACTTGAATTGGCAAACAGTTTAACAGCTTAAATAAAAAGCTTTTGGTTGCACCCCGGAAAAGTTAAGGTAAAAATATATATATATGTATATATATATGTACATGTTTCGGTTACGGCTTTAAAATCTTAACCGGAATCCGTGCCTCAAAATCCGTTCAATCATGGCCTTTAACGAGAGTGCGTGCCCTTAAGAAAACTTCCGTGCTTTGTCATTTTCACCTTACACATTGTCAAAAGGAAAAAGCAGATGGAAAAGTCCTTAAGGATCCTTGCCAACAGCCCATCGATGTAGAAGCCTGCCAAGTGGCTGGTAAACTTTTTTTTTTGTTTTTTTTTTTTTGCTTACCTCAGGAAAACTTTGTCGGTTGTCCTTAAAATATGCGTGGGTGTATGTGTAACAGTGTGTGTGCATTTGTGTGTGTGTGTGCCTGACACGCTGTGCTTAGCTGCAAATTAACTGTTAAGGCTTTAAAGCCTCAGTCAAATCAATTAATAACTTGGCCCATACTGCTTTCAGTCAGAGTAGCGCCTAAAAGCCTGCAGCAAATGTGAGTATTTAATGCATAAATTATATAAATATTATATATAAATGAGACTCATTTGACTCATTCACTGCACATGTGTCGCATTAAAGCACAGATGAGCTCGACCCTCGGCATATTTGATAATCCCAGTCACACAGCAGGCAGCGCCTGATAAAAACCAATAAATTTATTGTCAGCGGTTGCCTTTGTTGTTGCTGCTGTTGCTGCTGTTGCTGCTGTGGCTGTTACTTTATCCACGCTTCGTTAAATCCACGTTAATTTATGTGGGCGTGGCCCTGGGGCTATGCGCAAATGACAGGCAAAATGACTTTGATAAACGCAATTGTCTAGCAATTGGCAAGAAAGTTGTCCTAAGAGCTCGCCCAAATTAAAATGTACGCTGGCAAAGCTTTCAGGCTTTCAAGCTGCCGCACAGTCGCTGGTAAAATCAATCAACAAAGCAAATAAATACAATTAATGTTACATTACGCATACGCCACATTGCCCAACAGTAGTCACGACAGAGGCAAGGCAGCCAACCATCCTGCCATCGTCCTTGTTGCCGTCATGTGCCTCGGCATAAATTATGCTCGCAACAATTCTTTGCAATTTTATGCATGTCAACACGATGCGCAGCATTCAAGCAGTCCTGAGCTGGGACCAACAGCGGAAGGCTCTATGTAAATGCAAATACAACAAGTAAAAAAAAGGTAAAGTTCCGATAGAACGACTCGCAAATACCCTGAGGTCTTGTATAATAGAATATTGACATGGGGAATTATTCAGTTATCATAAAGTTTTAAAATAGCTAACTAATATTTCTTTTATATTTATGTTAAACTTTACATATGTTAGACAAATTAAAAAATTAATTAATTCCAATAATTATTTAAGTTAATAAAATTAATGTATTTAAATAAATGGAATAAATGATAATATTTACATATGCTAGGCAGCCAATAAAAATGAAAATCGAATAATTGTATAATTAAAGGTATGCAATGTATTCAAATAAATTAAGTATATAAATAAACTAAATACATTAAAGTTTCACTAAAATGGGTCAGAGTTGACAAATATTGCTGATATATTCATGTTAAGCTTAAATTAAAATTTATCTAAATTCAATAGTTAAATTAAAATTTAATAAATGCATTTGAAGTAATTCAATAAATTGAATAAATTAATAAACTAATTATACTACAGAGATTTACTTTACTAGATTAGACCGACATCTGTTACATACACACTCCCAGTTGACGCATACCCTGCACTCCACTCCTGTGGGGTATTTTAAGATATTCCGAGCAACTACTCTACGTGCATTTCCCTTGGCAACTGTGAATGGGAATAAAATAAAATCATATATGCACTGACGTGTGAATTAATGCGTCAGTCTCTTCAAATGGCATTAAAGTATGAAATGCCATGAATATAAGCATGAGTGTGCATGTAAATGTGAGTATAAATAAATATGGTTTGCTTACATTGCGCTGCAAATTAACTTGTCTAATTGAAACAGCTGCAAAAGGCAAACCATAAAAATAAAAAAAAGTAAAACTCAAGTGCAAACGCAGAATATTTCAAGACTCGTCAAATGTTGAAAAGTTTTGCAGTGCTTAACGTTGAGCTCCCAATGGAAGGACTCGACTCAAGTAAGTAAAGTAAAAATTTTATATTTCATGAGAGCGGTTAAATATGTAGCACAGATTAAGAGCTTAAAGTATGCATAAAGTTTTTAAATGCGAGCTGGGAGATATGGTTTATAATAAAACCAAAACTTGGCCAATTGCTTGCAGTTAAAACGGTAAAATAATCCAAGCCAGAAATAGCTGCAAACTCGGCTAATTGCTGCCTAATAAATGACATGAATATTTAAGCTGCATATTACCATAGGTTTAAAAATTAAGGAAGCTTAACAATTTTAAGCAGCTTTTTGACTTGTCTAATTTATATGCCACAATAAAATTAATGTTGCTATAAATTATCAGCAATAAAATTTATTCACAACCATAGTTCTAAATAACTTTAAAGGGCGCAATTAAAGCTATAAAATAACATTCAATAAAAGGTAATTCCTATGAAAATTAACACCTAAAATGTAAATATATTATACATTAGTGCAAGTTAAATATTTTAAATTGAGGACTGTTTTTGAGCCCTTTTCCGAAATAACAAAATTTTCACCTTGCATTATAAAAAATGTCAATTTTGTTTGGCAACAATTTAAGACCAGAGACTTTAAATTATGCATGAATATTAGTTAAACTGAAGTCATAATATAGGTTATACTTTTTTGAGTTTGATAACGCTTTCAACCCCTCGATCTCAGCAACTATTAGAGCTAAAGATTTAAAATTTGGTATGTCGATTTCTGCATATCGAACGCAGATAAAGTTTATTTTAAATTTTGGATACCACGCCCCTTTACCCACAAATCGAAAAAAAAAGGATTTTCAATTTGAGTAAACTCCCTATTTCCTGCTTCTCCCCACTACACCCTTATTTTCCAAACTAACAACTTATGTTTTTACAATTATTTTGCTAGCAAGCTTTAACTTTTAAATTAACTTGCAAACGGTTTAATTACAAAATGCTTGACTAGTTTTGCTCAGTGTACTCACAGGACGATTGTTAATCTGAGGCACTCAAATCATTAGCCGCACCTCCAAACATGTCAAGCGGCCACTAATTAACCGCGATGCCAGTGATAAGCTGCGGGTCAGCAGAGCGACAACCAAATGCCGAACAGATTGCCCCAACATGTGGCTGGCTGTGGTTCCAACTCTGCTGCTGCTGCTGCTGCTGTTGCTGCTGCTGCTGGTGAGTGCTCCAAGTCTGGCATTAACCGTAATTGAAGCGCTGCAACGCAGCTACCAGGAACAGCATTTTGAGACGCTTTTGTTGCTGCGGCACAGCAGGCAGCTGCAATGCAGCCAATTGGAGCAAGTGGCAGCTGACGGCACTTGGCCCGTACTGCGGCTCAGCAGCGAGGCCAACTATTATCTAAAAGGTGGCCAGAACTCGGAAATGATGGCGCTAATTTGTCTGACTGGGAATCGAACGATGGACACGGAACTGTGGCAGGCATTGGCCGACAATCTGTGCAACATGCGACACGTGCGGCTGCTGTTGCTGATGCAGCAGCAGACACAACAGCCGTTGGACCAGCTGCTCAACGAGTTGGCCCAGACAGCGTGGCAACTCAGTTTTCCGCACGTGGTGCTGCTGCTGCCCGAAGGAGGCGCCTATCAACTGCAGCCGTATTCAGCAGAGCACTGGCTGCGCCTGCAGCCGCACAGCAGCGACCATCCGATCTTTGCCCGGCAATATAACTATCATCGGCTGGAGGCGTACACGCTGCCCGATCAGGTGGCGCCACGTTCGCTGGCGTACCGTGAACCGCAGACGGGTGAGCTGCGTCTGACGGGCTTTGTGGCCAAGATGATGGAGGAGTTTGCGCGTGTCCACAACATCTCGCTGCGTTGGCACGGCGAGGTCACCTTGGGCGAGCGACTCTCCATCGTTGTGGTGCGCAACATGACCCTGAACGGAACGCTCAATCTGCCGATAACACTGTGCGGATTCGAGGTGGCCACCAAAAATGGCTACTACACGTATCCGTTCGATGTGTCCGACTGGTTCGTTGTGGTGCCGTGCGCCCAGGAGATACCCACCGCCGACGTGTACCTGATGGTGTGCAGCAGCAACATGCTGATGCTGCTGCTGGCCAGCTACTGCATCTTTACGCTGCTGGACACCTGCTTTGGCTGGCTGCTGTTGGATCAGCCGGTGAGTTGGACAAATCTGGTGTTCAACGAGCGCATGATCTCCGGCATCATTGGACAGCCGTTCAAGCTACAAGCACATTCCATGAACAGCTCTCGCCTGGCTCAGGCCCAGCTCGTTCTACTTGGCCTGATCGTGAGCACGCTCTTAGCGGCCCATCTAAAGACGCTGCTGACGAAGCGACCCATCGAGCGAATGGTCACAAATTTTGAGCAGCTACGCGACTCCCACCTGAGCATACACTTTAACGAGGGCGGACGATACTATATCAATCGGATGAAAGCCAGTAAGCTCGATATCATCAAATCGAAGATTCAATATCTCAAGCCGAGCGACTTTTACAAGCAGCAGAGGAATTTCAACAGCTCGAAGGCATTCTCCACAACATCCGTCGATTGGCAGTTTCTCAATCAGCAACAAAGTCTCTTTAAACGGCCCGCGCTCTGCTTTCAGAGAGATCTGATCTTTCGGTATATAATTCTTTTCTCCCTGCCGTTGCAAGCGAACTCCATCTATGCAGAACCCCTGGAGCGACACATGCAGCGTGCTCACGAGACGGGACTCGTCTTGTACTGGAGGGCGCAGTCCTTGCGCGATTTCATCCGACTGGGCGATATCAGTCTCAAGGAGCCGAATCCGTATGTGCCCTTTAATCACTTCAAGGTGGGCGACCTGTTCTGGGTCTGGCTGGGCTGGGCATCGGTTTTGGCCATGGCATTTGTAATCTTCTTGTGTGAGTTAATTGTTTTTCGCTTGATTAAGCCTAAAATTATTATCGATACGTGAACTAAAAATAAAATACGCTTCTAAATGTTCATTAACATACATTTAACGCATACATTATTATTAAAAGCTATAAATAACGAATCTCCTTACAGATATTAATGCATATATAATTTTGAGTAATCAGCGCTCAACTTAATTGATTTTTAAAAAGCCCAAATAGTTAACGGCCACCGACTCTGATTTTGGCTAACCAAATATATTCAATAAAGTAAACTCTTTTATGCTAAATAAAATATATGGCAAACAAAGAAAATGATAAATTCTATTTTTAGCATAATACACTCAGCAAAAAATTTTGTCTTAAATAAAAATAAGAGCGAAATAGAATTTTAATTATTTCGTTCAGAAATATTCCTAAATTATAAGAATACTTACTTCAAGAATGTTTTACGTTGCTAAGATTAGCCGCGAATATTGACAACATTTGTTCTCTATATGTAAGCTTACAATTGTTGCGCTTTGCCAAGTGTACACACGTAACACACACCCTGTAACTCGTGGCCAGCTTAGGGGTGTCCACTTCACAGTCGATAGCGTTGACATAAATCAAACATTTTGCCAGGGGATTAGTTTCAAAGTGTCAGCTGATATCCGAACGGTTACTGCTGCTGCTGTTGACAAGGTCTAAATGTTGTCAGGACGTTTAGTTGGTTTCTGTTTTTCTCTTTTTTTCCTCTTTGTTTTGTTTTGTTTAGGAGCCAGGCTCATTCAATCATCGGTTGGCCCACATCGAACAGGGCTCAGATAATTGACGTTTACGTTGTCAGCGCATCGTTTTATCTTTTAAAATGTGAATGCGAAACGGACAGGAAAAGTTTGGTTGGATTTACTGGTTTATTGCAATTTAACGCGAGTTTTATGGCAACAGCCTTAGAAAGAGGACCTGCCACAGCAGCTGACAGCTGTGGCACTGACGCCATTGATGGGCGTTTATGGCGAATCGATGCCCCAATTGGCACTTTAAACGCATTTTGTTGTGCGCCGGGACCGAACGGAAATTCAATTTCATTTGCCATGCAGCAAAGTGCAGCAGCATTGTAAGGGCACAGACAAAAGTTTTGTTGCCAGCAAATCGAATTAAACCTGGCCGAAGGCCGTTAGCCAGGTCCAAAGACCCATTTATCGATTTACGCATTGTTTGCATTAGCGTGTTTAACAATTTATTAAAACTCTTTTACACAAAAAATTTGTATTCCGATTAACACCAAAACTATACACATTAAATTGATAAGTTTATTTGATTTTGTCATAAAATCCTCCAAATTTATACCTATTGATAATTATTTCCAAATGTTGTTGGAACCATCTCGAAGGTTCTGTTGAACATGAAGTTTTTTTAGAAAGCATTTAAAAATGAATTTCAAAGTCAAAATCGCTTACTGAATTTGGTCATCGAATAATAATTATGTTAGCTTTTAAGGTCTTTAACTTTTTATTAAATCTTCAACTCGGGAGAAATGTACGTCGATAATTACTTTCCAGTCATTGTTAGTGGCTGCCTTTAACTGAATTTTATACTGACCTGTGGGCAGTGGCAAAAACGTTAAAAAGTCTTCTACAAACACCAAATTGGTCACAATTAGAGCGTGCTAAAAACGTGAACCAAATTTAATTGTATTTAGTGTAAGTTTTTTAAACTCTCTACTCACATCATATGGACACGTGTGATTAAAATTCGATTTCGTGGCAAGGGCTTCCAAGAAAAGTTTGACAAACGACAATTGCACATTCTTTTGAGCCATATATTTACAAAAGTCGAAGGTCGTGTTGTACATAAACGGTCGATACCCATTATACTTACGCCATAGACTGAGATTTACCTAAAATACACAGTGTGGGTTAATTTTTATAGTTATAAATTGGAATTCACATACCTTAGCATTGTTGAATGGCCCTTTATTCAATTCCACATATATATTTAAGCCCACTATACCGCGGCCAATTAGTTTAAGGTAACATTCCGTGATGGTAGCATAAGAAGGATCCATCATTTTGCACTCTATATTTGTAAACCGAGTGGCACTGGAATGAGCTCCATTGGCCAACATGAGGAGCATTAGTAAAGACCACATTGTCCGGCAACCGACAAAACATAATAACGCATTCAAAAACACAAATTGTTTACGGTTAGATATCTGTTTAAAACGACATATTAATAGCAAATAACCCTACTAGACTGAAGGACTACAAAATACCCTGTACACTTATATTATAAGCTATTAAATATCTATACATATGTAGAATGGCTTCTGCTGCCTGTTGCATACATTTGCAAGACTGCAATATACCCGATTCAACTACTTTTAATGGATATGGGATTCACAAATCACATTTTAATAATGCACACGCTGATTAGGTTTTTTAATTGTCGTATTAATGATGGGTAAAACTAGCCAAATAACAAATAGTTTATTCGTATATTATAAATAACGAAAACTCACTAAATTATAAATTAATGTAGCACTGGCTGTCGAAACGTTTACGTCTTTCAGGTGGTTTTGTTAATAAATATACAATATTTATAATATGTTTTTTTAATTATTAAATTTTTTAACTATTGAAATTCATTTTGTATTGTAGAAGATTTAATAACAACTCAATATTATAAATATTATATATATAAAATAAAAATAAATAATACCATGTCACGCACAACTATAAATAAATATTATTTTAATTACTTATAGGGCCAGGTATGATTAAAGTTGACTTTTTTTGATACATATTCAATAATTATCTTTTCAAATGTTACTTTCTGGTTGGACTTGTAGGGGCAGCTGGAAATTCATTCCCGAATTTGAATATTTGCCCACTATGCAATAATTTGTATTAGCTTTTGCTTGACAGAAAAGAGCACATTTTAATGCTTGCATTACGCTCTTATCTGACGCTCTTATCTGCCGCTCTTATCAGCCGCTCGTTCCGTC
>SCDS01001329.1:0-18989 GCA_004149465.1 Drosophila nigromelanica | reverse complement strand
TGGGAAAATAAATAACAATTTTCCATAAAAGAATTTAAAAGTTAAACTACAAAATACGCAATTTTTTCTTCGTCAAAATATTTTTGCCGCGTAGTGTACTTATACAAGTGCGGGAAAAATGCAGACAAACAAGTAAACTTTGCGCCACCTATCACTAGCTGGGGGAAACGCGAACGGGAACGGGAACGGGAACAGAGCTGGAGCTGCTGCTGCTGCTGCTGCTGGGGCAATAATTAAGCTGCGCAGTGGTGCTGCACAGCAAATACAGCAGCAACAAGTACACAATAACAACTACAACTGTCTGCGCATGCGCAGCGGCTTCGACTTCGACTTCAGCTTCGGCTTCGGTTCGCGTTTCGTTCCGTTTCGGTTCGGCTTCGGCTTTTACTCGGCACTCGGCACTCGGCACTGCGATCCGTGTTGGTCGTCTTCTGCTCCACTTGAGCGTCGCGCAGCAACTGCTGCTGGCCATGGCTGCCTCTGCTTGCTTTGGCTGCTGTTTGCTCGGGTTTCTGCTCTCGCCGCGTGCCCAAACTGGTTCTTCTTGGTATTGGTACTAAAAAAGCAAGGTACTAAAAATTCCAAGATGCTCTCTCTATCTCTCTCTCTTTCGCTCTTTACATCTTGCTTCGTGAATGGGTTTTGCATTGTGCGTCTTTGGGGCTGGGTAAAAGTTTTCGTCTCGCTGTTCTTTGGCATGCCGCAGAAAGTTTGTTTCTTTGTGTTGCCCTTGCTGCTATCTTCTACCTGTTTTGTGTGATCGCCGATTGGCAAGTGCGCCAATTTACGCTAATGGGGTTAAGTCTTCAATAAAGCGCGAACAAGTGACAAAAGCCAGGCACGACTCACTTTCCTCAACGTAAATTGTTTGCCGTTCGGCGTGGCAACTAATTACATACATAGTACACCGAGACACGTCGAGCGAGACAACATCTGTGATGATCATCGTGCCTAGGCACGCACGACATGCGCAACCTGAGGTTGTTAACACCTGGACAGCAGGCAGGCGCAGTTACAGGAGACCCGCCCCTTTCCGTCCCGTCCCGTCTCGTTTATGGCCATATAGTTAAGTACATATGTGGCTTTAATTTAATGTTTTCATGTTAAGGCATGCATGTTAACAGCTTCAGCAGCCGCAAGATTTCTTTTGGGCAAAATTACTTTCCATTTTCATGAATAAGCTGTACACACACATAACATTTTAATATTATTAATAATAATGAAAATAACAGCGCAAAAAACAACACCAACAACAGCTGAGGCAGCGGCAACTGTGACGTGCCGCATCAATGTCGTGTTTAGCCATATAAATCAAACCGTTCAACTGATGAATTATGTCTAAAACGCAACACTTGACTGGCTTTGCGAGTCTCAAGAGCCGCTTCGGCACTTTACCTAGCAGCTCCCACAACGAAACTTATCAATTTGTTAATGTTTTTTTGCTGTAAACTCGTGGGCCACACACACACACACACACACACTCATGGGTCATCCCCACCCTCCTCAGACACGCCCAAACAATTGCTACGCTTCAATTTGCATATATGCAAAATCGGCTATGTCCAGACGGGTGGCAAAGGTGCACAACCCCATAAACGAATTTAGTTAAATAAATATGTATATGGATGATATTAAGACGACTGAAAGGTAATCAATCAGAATAAAATGTACTTAACATACTTAAACAAGAATATATATAGCGCTCTAATCCGCATTGCAACAAGTGAAAGTTCTCTAGCCAAGAGGCTGCTTTATTCGGAAATACCCTATTCACCGATTTTCGAGATAAATGCTATGCTGCGCGATAGAAATAATATCTAGTTTTGCTCTTAAAAAGAAAAAACGCCTTTTACATTCCATATTTAAAGTGCTTCGAAGCTCATCTTACGGATCAAGTACAAGTATAAGAACGAACTGTTATTGGCAATTAAATACATTATACAAGGTATAATAGGGCTTATGACCAATCGAGGTTCCAAAAAAATATTCCGCAGTCACCGCTCCCAGGTGAGCGTATTGAACGGTTCCGAAAAAGTGCCGAGGTGAGTGCTTTATTTATAGTACTTTTAGCTGGGCAAGCAAATAACTTGTCAGCGGTTTGCATACATACTTTTCAGTGCCAATAAAGATTAATGTCTTTGTACACAGCACATAAATTATTATTTAGAGCTAATACACAGACACGAACACTGGCCCACTGGAATGGGTGCTGGGGGAACGATAAGTAAAGCCAAACCTAATCAATTATACAAACGCTTTGGCTGTGCTACCCCGGAATGCTATGTCAACATAATAAGGCGTTGTCCTTGTCCCCAGTCGCCGTTTCGTTTTATTAGTCGGCGTATCGTAGTCGCACGTAAATAGCGCGCCAGGACACAGATACACACACACACACACACACACACACACACACACTGACAGCTCTGGTAAGCACTGGTACATAAACTTGTGGTGGGCTTGTGCCTTTTCCGGATTTCGAATTTGATAAATTATGCATTTAAAGTGCAACTTGTAGCATTTGTTTGGCCATTGTCCTTAAATTGAATGCCGGCGTACGGCACTTCCTTAACCCAGGCAGGATATTTCATCAAATTGGACAGCAAGTGTCAGTAAACATAAGCAGGACATGGTCATTTCAAGTTATTGATTGAGCATGTTGATGTAGGATGGGAAACTAGTAGGCCAGGCTAGGTGGCCCAATGGAATCAGAGAAGCCCAATCTTAAACGTGCTTCAAGTCTTTAACGTTTTCCTAATCATTTTAAATTGTGATTTAGGGTCGCGTATCTATGTCATATTGTCTGCTGAAAGTTGATGCTGTATTTATTATTATACTGAGTGTTATTCATATTTGTTTTATTTGATGTATAAAATGAAAACTTAGCAATATCAAAAACAATTCAATTTGTTTCAAGCTGAAACAAGATTTTTTTTATGAAATTAGTTTAAGGCTCACTTTATTGCTCTCAATTGTTTTTGAAGAATGATGAAATTATTATTTAATGCTGCACCTTTTCTCTCTGTGCATAACCTCGTTGCTTGTGGAACACTAAGACAACAACTTGTGATTATTATTATTTTTAGCTTTGGAAATCATTCTGTGCCACTTTGTGTATGGCTTAAACAACCAAAATGTTAGATATATGTATCATATATTATTTACTGACTGGCCGACGCCGTGGGTCGATTGTTGAGTGCTTCTATTTTTGGATAAGGGAAAATGACCGTCGGGTAAATGGCAACCAGCTGGCAATCGACTTTACGGCTGGAACAAAGTTTCAACTGAAAAGCACTGAAAAACGTTGCAAATTCTTCTTGCTGCTGTTGTTGTTTTTCTTGGGCGAGGGGCGAGGGGAGGGAGAGGAGTGTGTGTGTGTGCGTGTGATTTAAGGGCGTTGTTGCTGTTGTTGTTGTTAGCGATGATAGGCACCTTTGAAATGTTAAAACCGAAGCATACACCCAAGCGCTCCCAGCAGGTGCTTTGTAATGTCTGACAGCGTGTTTGTGAGTGTGTTGTGTGTGTGTGTGTGTGTGAGTGTGCGTGCATAGCAGTTATCCGAGTCAGATATGTTAACCAATCAACTGTGTTAATTGCACCATAATTGGTCAGGAAGCTGTCAATAAAACGGCTACAACAACTTGCAAGGCGCTCCCCTCGCGAGTAGTCGACTTTTAGATAGCCTTAACTACTATATAAAGAACAACATCCAGGAAATACAGACACGTCTCAAGTTGCGCCCTACATCTGAGTCTAAGAAAACGAAGAAACTGATAGGCAATTGATTCTGCTAAAAGCAACTAATCGATTATAATCGATTGGGGATTGCTTTTTTTGCTGCCTGTTACATAGATGCGCACGAAATCATTACACCCATTTTGGTTTACACACTGTTAATGTGTACAGGGTATAACAACAGCAACGATGAGAGCAGTAGGTGCAAAAGTGCGTTATTAATGCTGTTGTCTTATTGACAGCTGCACTCAAACACGCACACACACACACACACGCACACACGCACACACACTCACGTACTTACAACTACACACACTGATGTATTGGGTGCTCATTCGACAAAACGCACTCATGCGATTGATTCAACGTGAAAATATTAAAATCGCTGGTTGAAAAAAAAACACACACACAATTTTAATAGCATTAAAATTTACATGAATTGATTAAAGCAAAAACAGAAAAATAGAATTTTATTTTGGCAAATTCTTTAAACAAAGCCGGCGCATGAGCAGAAACAATAAAGTTAGTTCGTAGCCCATTTCATATTGCTATTTTATTGGGTATCATCATATCGTATTTTTGGGTATATATTTCAAATACAATCGCATAAATCAGAAAAAATACATTAATTAAAGTCAAAATATCAATTTACAAACGGGTAAAAACATTGCAGTTGTGATTAACCGGCTGGGCAATACTCTGTTCGCCGGGTTTTTAACAGCTTCTCGATGGGAAGTCCTCTTGAAATTCGGGTGTGTGCACAAAGCCAATATGCCACGCATAGCTTTGCATACAGTCTGTGGCAAGTCAAAGAAAAAGTTAGACAAAAGGGTTCGAATTGATATTCACCTGCTGCAAACTGATTTCCTCAATATTTGATTAAAGGTTGAGCTTGAAAACACGAAAATCGGCCAGCCAACGTGCGGCGGGGGTGGTTGGGCCGCCTTCTGCAACAGTTAATTAAAACTTTTTCGCGTTGCAAAACATCCAAGCGTAACCGCAAACAAAGACGAAATTAGAGCAAAGAGGCAACGACAACGGCAACAACAGCTTCACCTACCCCACACCCTGGCCGACACCCTTCCAACTCCCCTGCCCCGCCCCCGCCCCCGCCCCGCCCCGATTTGACGGCTCTGCTATGCTTGAGTTGAGCGATTTGATTTCGGGGCCGGCGCTGTGTTTGCTCCGCTGAATGCGTAAAACTTTTTGCACGCGCATTTGATTTAACTGAAATGCAATTAAATTGTTTAATTTCAAAGAAACATAACATCTTTTAAAGAGACGTGTAGAGCGGCACGCGGTAAGCGGGAGGGTCGCGAACAAATGATTTTTATTCTCATTATATAAAAGACCAAATTAAAATCAAAGCACAAAAAAAAAAAAAAATGAATGCGTGGCCTTACAAAAAGGACATGTTGGTATCGAATATCTATAAATCGCACGGCCGTAGCTAGGACACCTCGAGGTTGGACCGGAAGTTTTGTTGCCAGGTCTACAATCAAAGAATTTAACAGCTTAAGATATCTGCAAGGTATTAACTTGCATACCCTAGCAAAGGAATATTGCGAATGGTTTTGTTAAATTAAATATGTTGTTATTGAGTGCTGAGTGATATAGTTTTTTTTTATTTTGTGTATCCTGTATGCCGTCTCTCTGTGCCTATTTCTGTCTACATGGCTGCAAGGCACCCCGGAGTTAACTGTTCGTCTTGTTTTTCTTGACATACCTTTGCATATTTTAAGGCAAACAAATATTTTTGTACATTTTTCGTATATTTAAAATCATGGCAAAATAAACATACATTGTGAAAAAGGTTAGCAAGCTTAGCAAACATTATGTACACATACACACGCACACACACTAACAAGAGCTGTCACATTTGATGATGTCGCCCTCTTTAGCTTGTGTGTAAAACTCAAGTAAGCGAAATATTCGTCTCAGGAAATTTTTGTCAGTTACGACCTTGCAGCGAGGTGTGAAATTGAATGTCGAAAATATTACGAGATTTGTGTGTAAGATGTGGTTGTGTTTGCACCAACACAGTGCTGAAGTTTAAAATAAATTGTGCTTGATTTTCAATATTTTGGCAACACATGGCTTAACACGGCGTATGCGTAACATTTGGTCCACAAATTATGCAAAACAAATACATAAAATTTAAAAGACGTTACGTTCTTGCCAAATTTGATAGCTTAAATTAAAAAAATACATTTATTGAAACTTAAACAAACTCCTCAAATGGAAATTTACATGGATTTTAACAAATATATTTCAAAGAGGCGTTAAAAAGCTATTTAAAAAAAGAAAATAAAACCGTTAATATCGCTGTAACAGTGACAGTGTATCCAAAACATTTTCGACGTAATTTCAGCAGCCTGTAGTGAGGAAGACATTATTTAATGTTATTTTACGTGTCTAGCTTCATTTAAAATGCACAGACAGACGCTTTTGTATTCCCTAAATTCACTTTGGGAACAGAGCATAAAAATAAACAAAATTCAACAAATACGTATATTGATCAATGTGAGGCAGACACCTGGTATAAAATATACAGAGGTGAGCAAAAGGTGTGCAATAAATAAAAGCACAATAAGTTCTTGTGCTTAAAGGAACGATTTATGCTCATATGGCATTGAAAACATAATTTATTAAGTCATTTGGGCCTTAGCGTCACATAATCGCATAATTGTATAATATTGTTACATAAATTACAATCAGCAGACGGAAATGGTTTGTTGCTCGAACGGATGCCGCCTCACTTGGCTGTTAAATTTGACAAGCTCTCAATAATTATATGCAAATTAACTCAAAGTTGAAATTTAGCCATCCGCCGAACAATAGAGACGACAACAATTTGCGCGTATTCCTTGAATTATTGGCAGCCGCAGCCGCTTAATGAATTTTCAAGCATTTTTCAATAAGGCGCCAGCGAAAACGACAACCAAATCTCGCACGGCCTTTTGCTGTTTTTTAAGTCGACAGCCTAAAAGTATGCAGCAAGTTTTAAAAAAGCCATTTGCCTTAACAGCATAACACAGGCAGCAACACTCACACCCAGACACAGAAATGATGTGTGAAAGTGTAAAGCCATTGAGATGGCGACGTGTCGTTCGAACCCCAGCGAAATTAACCTGTGCGTGACAATCCGACAAGGGGACACAGCGACATCGCGACGGGGCGCTGATAAGCAGGCAACATTTCGTTAGGTTAGGTTTTCTACAAGAAATGTTGAGTAATTTGACCTCCAAAAAACCTTTGATCCTCGACATCCCATCAAAAAGGTTGCAGATTTGAATACCGCAGCAGGTTTATTTAAAATTAAATTAAGAATAAATTAAATTCAGAATAATATAGGGGTCATAAACCGAAATGTTCAGCAATGTAGAAAATCAGGTTCACAAAACGAACTTATAAGCAAGGATGGTTCGAATCGTCAATCGAATATCAATTATTTATCAGACTTCTAGCTAAGTTCCTGAACTTACGCACTATGCATTGAAATAACTCCTCAGGCAGTCTGGCAACTTGTGCATGTGTCTGTATCCAAGACAATGTCTAAAAAAAGGCTACTTGGCACTTGCTTAAATACAGTTACAGATTGCTCATAAAGTTCATAAACTTGGCCCATGATGAATGAGTTTTCTGCTTGACAGTCCGGAAAAGTGGGCGACGTCTAGGCGTCGGGTCATTTGCCCAGCAAAATGCGACCGACATTAATAAACAAAAAGTCTGTCTGGGCATAAAACCGCAGCTGAAACCACTGCAAAGCTTGTCGAGCAGAATAGTATTAACAGTAATAAGCGTGGCGGGAGCCGAGGTTCCAGCTGCAGCGCATTAGTGAGCAGTGGATCTACATAAAACTGACTGATTTACTTAATGATGACTTAATGATGATCAACGCCGTGAGAGCTTATGTGATGCACGTGGTTTTGAAAGTTCCACTTGCAGTTATGAAAAATGGATGAAAACCCGAAATTCTACCTGTCAAGTATTCAAATAAAATATTTAATATATTTTTAAATATTTAGAAAAACACTTGGGCCGGGCAATGCAGGGTAATATTTGCTAGTCTGCTTTGTGCTGCTCATTTGCATGCGATTGGGTAAACAATGTACACAATGAGTAAGCGGGAATGCCGTTCAAGAAGTGGGCTCCTTTTGCAGCTTGATTGTGGGCCATGAATGTCGCAAGGATGTTTACCTGCCGACCAGAGAGAAGGGCTTGACACGTCTAAAAAATTGGCAAACCGAACTACATTTTCTCAGCCTGCAGATGGCGAGAGCTCGCATAATTTCATAAAGTGCTTTTCAGGGTCACGTTCCTTTTTTCAACTCTAGATATTATTTATTTACTTTTATTTTTATCCATTTTGTCAAAATTTTTGCCTCAGTTTTTCATTTTTGTCCTGGTGTTAAACGCCCCTCGTTGCTGTCTCAATTACATTACATCGTGCTGCCTTGAATTACCATATTGTCTGGATAATGTGGCTTAGCCCGGCTTCTTGTCTTGGGTCGCATTCGGCCGTAGCCGACCCTCGCTAAACTTTACGCCAAATATATATTGCTGCCGGACTGACGCCGTCGCCAGTTGTCAGTTAAATTTATGATCTCCGCTTTAGCTATAATAGGCCCTAACACATAGCAGTGCATGCTTAACGTCTGCTGACGAAATGATTCAAGATTTTCCAGATTTTGTTTATCGCTAGTCGTCACTTCTCTTCTTTTTTACACCCTGTGCACATTGAAAATGCGTAACTTAGGGTAATTTGATTTTGTGGAAATGTATGTAACAGGCATACCGCACAGCTTTCCGACAGCCCGAGCTGTGTGCAGGGTATCTCGTATCCGGCACTCTTGAGTTGTTTATTATTTTTTTTGAGGGCTATAATTTGTTTCATATTATCCTTTAAATTCCAGGCATTGCGCATCTTGAAAGTCTCCTCCGAATCTGCTTGACAATCGGGCAAATTGCTTCACCGTTTCGTTATTAGAAGCAAAAGACGGGGTGGAATTCGTACTGGCTCCGTCGGTGGCCTTTTTTTATTAAATATATTTTGGCTATGGCCCACATTCATGCTTAACTGGATTCGATGCAAAAAAAAGGTAGTGTTTTTATTAAGTTGCAGAGCTTTTAATGCTTCTTTCAGTACTCAAGAGCTTGGGATAGCAGTAAATAAGTAGACTCTTAATTTGTGCGCGCTTCGATGACACGGGGCAAGGAACTGCTCCGAAAGTTGGTATTGACGGAATCCAAGAGTTGGCTTCAAAGGGGATATAAAGTTATTTGCTAGTCAAACGAACGGCCAAAATATGACCAAGTTAGTAATTGTAAATAAAAGTACAGTGTCCATTTAAAGTGAAGTAAATATTTTATTTTACTTTACTTTAATAACTTTAATAATTTAAAAAAAATGATGGCTTTGTTTGATATGTACTTTATTTCTGTGGAGCCTGATGGATTTCAGACTACGATGCTTTAAAAAGAATGCGAATAGATGGCATAGTCCTCTAAATAAACAAAAAAATTAGGAATGTTAGAATTAATTTTGTTTTTTTTTATTTTTATCAAACAACCCAAATGAATTTAAAATTAATATTTATGCAGATGACTTAGTTATGCTGTTTTACAATTAAAAAGACAGAAAAATAAAATCTTTCAATTTTTCACACAGTTTTAATTTCAGAGAGTTTATCATCAAACGAGAGTCTTAATATCTAGTGTTCACTGTACGTAAACAGGCATTGGAATGAGAATGAGAAATTGTTGTTTGTGCGTTGGCATAGAATTTTTGGGTCTGCGCAACAAATTAAAATGTAATAAATCTGTCATCAAGTTGGCCACATCGACCCAAATTATATTTTTTGTCTTGGCAAAATATGTGAGTTGCGGAAGTCTGCGGGTTTGCATAATGCGCTTCTCGGAACGCTTCTTTGACAGAGATTCTCCATCCTTCCATTTTCCGCGCCAGCTTGGCAGGTTTGGCCCTTGAGGGGCACTGTGCGGGCTTTGGGTCTGAGCAAGGACAAAGTTTTTATTGCTGGACAATTGGAGTTTGCACGTTACGGCCGCAGGATGCTGGCTCCCTGCATCCCGCTCCCAGAAGTGTCGTCACCACTGTCATTGTCATCACCACTGTGGCCATTTCCACTAGTTCGTAATGAAAAACTGATTTGTTTAGCGAACAAGAAATTGTTTTATGTTCTCTCGCCGGGATTTGTTTTGTTATTGGCATTGGTAATGCCTGCAATAACAAGTTTATGTACTTGCCCCTTAATTAAATTTCATGGAAGCGTTAAAGAGTTGATCTTGTTCTCAGAATATATTTAAAATTTTACTTTGATAAATTATTATACTTGAACAACGTCGCAAGTTTTCGCTGGCTTGCGAACTCCCTGAAAAGTTTATCCACCATGCTTCAACAGTCGTTAAGTAGACCATCGTTAAGCTAATTTGTTAGCCTACATAAAACATTAGACAGCGGCTAAAAAGGGGCTATTTAGTTGCCATTTGGGGCAGACAAGAACTGTGTGAGATGTGGCCAACTGCCCATCAAATGGCACCTTTGTGAAAAGTTCCGCCCACCCACTGGACTTTCCGGGCTGTGCAAGGCGCAGGCACATCCTGGTGAGCCTGCTGTTAGTGGCCACATGGCCATAAAAGTGGCAACCTTTCTGGTGATTACACATGGCATTGGCGCACTGAAAACTAATCCCGAACAGCTTCGTAATGTGACCGTTAACGCCACGTGCTTCAAAGTTCATAATGCGTGTTTACTCAAATGCCTTGAGGCTTGCTTGAATAAAACATGAGTTGAATTGATGTAAAATTATGAAAATAAAGTTATTTAAAGCGTTTTCTACAAACTTCTGGTATTTTTGTGCCAGGAACATCTCCAATTCTAAGCCTAAAAATTGTTCAGTGGTTCGGTTCGTGAACCATATTTCCACATCTCTTAACCTTGGCTTCAATCTTTTAAATTGTCATTATAGTCTTGCGTATACAAATTTATATTTATAAAAATATTATTTAAAATAAATTTTAAGTAGGTTCTTTAAAATAAATATATTTTTCGGGTCTGTCTTAGGTTTGGCATCTTTTATTGGGCAACTGTTTCGCCTTCGTATTTTCATAAGTCGTCTCCACACACAGTCAACCACCTTCAACGGACAAAACTACTTCCAGTCACATCGCAATTTGTTCACAATTCAAATCAAAAGTTTCTGCACCATAAACCATGTTCCATATGTGCTGCTCCCGAGCTGCGTTGCCAAAGTAGCTGCTTGCCCGGTTTTAATATACTCGTTCACGAAGTGAAAACAATATATTGGTTTTTTGCTTTTAAAGCTGGAGTCCCCAAACTTGGTGTTCGATAGTCGGTAATCACCACAAAAGATTGCTCCTTGATATCGTGGTCACGCCAACTAGAACGCTCCCAACCACACCGCTCCCATGAATCGGGAAAGATTATATCTTCCACAGTTTAGAGGTAGAATTTTGAAGGTAGATGATTACCGGTTACATTCTTAATTTAATTTAATTTAATTTCTTAAAACCAAAATTTTCCAAAATAAAAGTAATAATTATGACCGTGAACGAGTATATCGGAGTCGGTAACGCCCGACTGCAACGTTCTTACTGGTTTTATCTGATTTTGTTTCAAATTTCTAAACTTTGCACTTCAATTTAGAATGAATGCAAATAACAAGCAGCTGCCACACCTGAGGCAGGCGGGCAGACAGACACTTGGAACATTCGAAGGACACACTTGGTCACAGTTGCAGACTGCTGTGGCATGTGGCAATTTGCATTGATTCGTACTGGCTGGCATATGAAACTAAGCTTGATTATATGTTGAGCCGACGGGGCCACTGATAAATGGCATAGGTTTAGCTACATACAGTAAAAATTCTACAAGTAGACAGCTTTCTTGGGCGGACATATAATTTATACTAATTACGACTAACACAATCGATTAAAAACAAAAATTTGCAATTCTAAATTTAATTTTATATGCAGAACTAATCTAGATGACAAAGCATGACCAAAATGCTATCACAAATGAAAATCGGTTCAGTTTTGACAAAGTTATGGAAGTTTGAAATATGGGAGCTATGGATCCAAGAGCTTTACTTGTCAACATTTTTGGCATGATTTTTGATAAACAATTTTACCCCCTCAGAATCGGGTTTTATGTTGATTTGTATACTAATTATGACTACAATTTTATACTAATTATGACTACAATCGATTAAAAATAAAAATTTGCAATTCTTAATTATGAAAAAAATTTTTTGAAAATGAATAATGGGGGTTATTATTTTCAAAAAAAAATAAATTTTATTTTCCAAAACGTATATATTTTAAATGCAGAACTAATCTAGATGACAAAACATGACTAAAATGTCATCACACATGAAAATTAGGATTAGTTTTGACAAAGTTATGGAAGTTTGAAATCTGGGAGCTATGGATCCGAGAACTGCACATGTCAAAATTGCGAAATTTGTGTACCGATCTTTAAAGAAGGTGACCAGTTATCTACCTTCCAAATTTGGTAACTCTAGCTTAAAAACTGTGGGAGATATAGGAATTTCCGATTTTTAAGGGCGGGGGCGTTAGGGAAGCATTCTAGTGGGCGTGGCCGGAATGTCAAGATTGCAATTTTTGGAGAAGGTCACCACCTATCTGCATACCAAATTTGGTGGCTCTATCTTTAAAATTGTGGGAAATATTCACATTTTATCGATTTGCGATTTGAGGTGTATCGACATGTTATCAAATTGCCAGCCTCCCAGTGGGCGTGGCACAAAAATCTTAACACTTTGTCTGAAGAGGATAACTACAAGTATATATCCAAAGTTTCAAGTCTCTGTCTTTAATAGCGCTGAAAAAAGTTGCGTTCATCCTGACAGACGGACAGCAAGACGGACATTGCAAGAACCCAATATACTAGTTTCACTTCGTGAACGAGTATAAAAATAGATGTTTTAAAAATATATTTTCTTTTTAAAAATAAATTTTTTTTTTATTTCTTCAACATAGTTTGTTCGACAGTTTTTAGGTAGGGACATTTTCTATAGCATGCACTGTACATATACATGTGTATGTGAATCTGTGACTGTGTCTTGTGTGTCTGTGGCATAAATATGGTTTAAGAGTTCAAGGTTGAGCTTAAGGCTTAAGCTGCAACGAAACGCAACAAGCGCACTCCGCCCGTGGCCCCAGCTAAAAAAGTCACGTAGACGCATAATTAACAGGAGCCACGGCAAAGGACGAAGGACATGACTGCGATCCACGCTGTCAGCCAGCCAACCAGCTTACGGCTTGTCCCCAAAGGTTTACTTGAACATACGCGCGGGTGCTGAAAAATTAACAGCACCATAAGGTGACACCTTCATTTTTCTTCCCACTCACACACGCACGCACACACACACCCACACGTGCTCGAAAAGTTTTGTATTCGACCTGCTGCTGTTGTGCCTCCATTTTGTAGTTGATTTGCTGTTCCGTTTTTTGTAGCATTTTCCTTTACGAGCAACTATCTAATGCTATCCCCCTGCCCCTCGTCTCCTCGCAGTACCCTATGAAAGAAAGAAAACTTTTATGGTTTATGGAAATTGAACCTTTCCTAATGAAGCTGCAGCAACAACAAAACAGAAAAGTAGTAGGAATGCTGCAGGCGGATGTAACCGACTGTGCAATACTCGTTAACAGTAAATATTATTGTTATTTATTACTTTTTCTTGCTCAGAAATGGGCGGTGGTATGTAAAATAAATAAATAAAATGTATGTGTATTTAAAAGTGAGAGGCAGAGTAATAAAGAGAGATAGACAGTGATTTTCAAATTCATTATAAACAATCGATATTCGTTTCGGAATAACATCATTAACACGACAATATTTTTCAGGGTTTCAAGTCCATAGTATATTGCGTTAATACGGACAGCCAGACGGACAGCAAGACGGAAATTGTACAAACCCAATATACTCTTTTGAATTCGTGAACGAGTATAGCCACAAACACAAAACTGAAAAGTAAAGCAAAGCAAGCGCCCTTATTGACACCGTTGCATATTTTAATAAAGTTTCCTTTGGCCGTGTTTATGTCTGGAGTTTATTAGCCGTAAATCAAAGTGTTTCGGAGTTTTCAAATACACCTGAGTCTCATGGCATTTTATGGCTCAACCTTTAAAACTAACAGATGGTGTCCCAACATATGACGCGAAAACATATGAGTTTTTGTGGCTTGCATCATGATTACCTTCGCCCAAGAGAAAATATGTATATATAAAATCAGCTTTTCCGTGTATCTTCGATCGATATGTATTTCGGATTAACATCACTCAAATGTAACCAGTAGGTACAGTGGGTATCAAGTCCATATTATGGAAAAATAACAGCAAAAACAGGAATATTACCAAAAAAAAATTCAAGTTTTCTCAAATAGCTTTGGACTTGAATTGCAAACAATTTGTATTAAATTTGAGCTGCATTCTCAAGAATTGAATGCGTATATTAAGTAGTTTAATAATGTACGCAGATTAAAAGCAGGACACGCAACAGGATATCCTGTTGAAATTTAAATGTTTTTATATATCTATGTAGGAGTAGTCGCCATCAAGAACAGAAGCGAAAGTGGGAGATGGCCATCAATCAAAAAAATGTTGCGCTGTCCCTGCCTTGTCATGATGTCGGTATTTAGCCAAAAAATGTCCGTGGCCCAATGTAAATTTCCAACTTGAAGTTGATAAACAGATTATCATTAAGAGCAGCAGAGGGAGGGCGCGCAGGGCAGCGCAATTAATGTTAATTAAATATGGGTCATCAACACGGCTTTTAATGAAGCGATGACCCAGCAGCGGATAGCAAACGTCGGCCAGCTGCTTCTGACGTTGCGCATACGCCACGTGTGCTGCATGTGGTTTCGGTTAAGCCGCATAATGATTACGAATGGGCGTGGAAAAGTGCATGATGTGGCATCGTAATGATAAGGCTATCAAAGCCTGATGATTGATTGGTCACTGCTCTCTTCCTGCCCATGAAGTCCAGCTACTATTTTTCGCTTTCATGGCTGCCAACGTACTAAATCATGCCAAGCCATTCAGTTGCTATGCGTTTTTCATCTCCGCTGGCACATTAGGGCCACCCGAGCAAGGTTACGTATCACATAAAGTACTTGCAGATTCACGAATACAATTTTGGTTTCCTTTTGCAATACCCTGTGAATTTTGAAAGTGGTTGAAACTGGGTATAAAGTTTTGTTCAAGTGTAACAGGTAGAAGAAGCAATCTGCTATTTCATTGGGGTACATCATAGCAATTAAAGAGCTAAATACTTTTTGGTTTTTCTCGGACATAACATTATCTTGGGGCACCTCATTAGGTACATAATATCTCTTAGTCGGTCATTCTCGGCAAAAGCATTATTCTGTGTTTGTTTTGTAGTTTCATATGCTTTAATGTTGCTTACTTAAGGCATTTTTGGCTATAGCTGCGCACCTGCAGATGCGTTATGAGAATGAGACAAGACATTTGGTGCCACCAGCTAGAGCAACAAACACACACACACACACACACACACACAGGCACACACACTGCGCTCGCCGTCAGACACAACAACCGCCACATGTGGCTGGTAATTTGAATTTGCCATTTGCTGCTTTTCACACACTCACTGGAGCCAATTGCACGTGCCACGGACAATTGTTTGCGCTCTGTTTACGAAACTGCGTATGAAAACAGAGAGAATAGAAAACGACTCTCGCAAAGCGCAGCCGCGAGCCAAAAAGTGCAGGCAATCGGCATGCGGCACGGCAACACTGGCCGAACGCGGCAATGGAAGTTTTCATTTTGAATTTTTGTTAATTTTAGAGTAAATTTTTCATGCAGTGCATAAATGTTATAACAACTTAATGAAACATAAATTCTAAATTAATATTTGATATAGGTGCTTTATTTTGCTTATCGTTACGCCGCTCAGCAGCAGCGACAAGCGGCAGCAAAAAGCAACAAGCGCGCAGCAGCAGCTGCGACTTGCGTCTGCTCGCTGCCTCCTCGGCTGGTTGCCCGCTGCCCCCTCGTAAACGGCTGTCTCTGTAGAGGCATACTGGGCGCAGGCACTGTGCAAGCAGTGACGACGATGGTGGCCACAGTTCGACGGCAAACTCGCGCGCGAACGGTTCGAAAAAGGCAGCGCGAACGGGCGTTTGTAAAGTTGGAAAATGTTTAGCATGGAAAATGCCGGCGGCAACAATTTTCGAAACTTAATTCAATTGGGGCAGTGAATTGAAATCAAAATTGAATTTGTGAAAAACAAACACGCGGCATTAAACTATTAACTAGTGTGCACACCTGTGTGCAAGTGTGTGTGCGTGTGTGTGCCGCGCTAGTAAACCAAAAAAGAAATGAGAAAATCGGATTATTCTTTGTGTTTTGAAGGAAATATATAAATATTTACGAAAAAAAACAGATAAAATAGCACATTACTTTGAAAAATAAAAATCTTTTTTTGGCCCCCGCTAATGGATGCCCACATTTAGTCCGGAGTAGGCATCGGTATTTCCCGGTAAGTTTGAATACGGCTTCTGAAATTTGTGAACAATTGTTTTCGCCCGAACCCGTTGATCATTTGCGTACTTATCAATTATTGAAAAGCCCACGAGGTTTGCTTTACACTTAACATCGAATGTCATTTGAGAATCGCAATTTGCAACAAATATTCGCAGTTCTCGACAAACACGAGCTGTGCAACAGGAAGTGCTTAATAATATGCTAATGCACACATCTATGGCCTGTTAATATTATGTTTCAAAGTTGCGAAATTGTTCGACTAACCAGCCAAATTTTAACTTGACTCAAGCACAGTAGCATTTCACAGTTTGCGAACATCAGCTGTGAAAAGTGCCTTAAATATTTGAAGTAAATTTATCACGAGTATCTGTTCCGAGCATAAAATACACATCTATTAATCACATTATAGTTTTGTTATTCGGAAAAGGTAAAGCAGCTAAGCCAAGAGATAACCAAATTAAGATTCATTTCAGTGGAATGTCTGCTTTTTACACTCCATTTGCGCAGCGCCCGTCGAAATTCTAATCGAGTGAATAATAATTGAAGACAGAATCGAATAAACACGCTCAATCGACTCTTGTATTGTGGCTTCCTTTAATTGAGTGCAATTAACTGACTAATCGAGAGTAAAATTGTTCGTACAAGTTATTTATTTAATTCCAGAACAACTCAATTAAGTGTAAAAATGAGATAGGACTCTAAAATAAACTGAATACCAAATCTGCAAGCCATTCCAAACAAAAATTAATAAAAAACTATAACTTAGAATAGATAGAAATAAATATACGGATATGACTACATATATATACACTATATATATATATATACACTATGGGGTCTCTCCATTGTCTGTACATTTTAAATATTATTCGCAATAAAGCGTTTGCCTTCTCCTTAAAAATATTACATAATAACTCGGTCAAAAAGTTGTGGCATTTCTCAAATATTTTTTAATGCGAAGCTTGAAAGTAATTGTGAAAGAAATGTGAAAGCAGGAAAAAATTCAAAGTATGCAATTAAATGTTTAGCTGCGGATTTCTTATCGTTTATAATAAAATGGAAACATAACTCAATTCTATGTGCGTTGCCTGTGTGTGTGTGTGTGCGTGTGTGTGTGTGTGTGTGCAGTGTCCCAGAGCATAATATGATTTTTAATACCAGCAAATCTCGTAAATCAATCAGAGCACCCCTGAAATAGTTGGTTAGATGGGTTGTCTAGCACAAAATATTTAATGTCGAAAATGACGTTCATCCGACGGTCGGTTGTTTGCCGCCCTTGTGTTTGGTGGTGGGGTTCCGGTTCCTGGCACAATAGACCACGGGATCTGTGGGCCAATGGAAAAGTGCGGTCGTGGATAGTGAACTGTGGCTTAATTTAGGAAAACTAGCGGTCAGCGGTCAATAGGCCAAACCAGGCTAGCATAATGGAAAACCACGAACCTCATTCGCCGGTCAGCTTAGTAAACTGAAATCCTTTCAACACGAATTGCTATTAGCGACCCCCTATGCCATGTCACATTACGGCATAGTCTAAAGCGTTTTGGCAGCCATTAGTTGAATTTTATGCCAAAGCGTAGCATCTATATATGTATATATGTGAAATACACACTGTAATATGGCAAATACACTCGGAGAAACCAGCAAAATTTTACTATTTATTTTAACTACTAGCGTTGGTGGTTCAGTAATAATAATTTTAGCATGAAATTCTTTAGAATACAACTTAAAAATTAAATTTATTAAAATAAAATGTAATTTTACTTTGAAGGAAATTTGAACAATAGTTGCCGGAATTCAGCCGAAATAGATTTTTTATAACTTCAGAACAAAGTTTCATTTTTTCTTCTTTAGATGACAAAAAATAGTTTACTTAATTTTAGCAATTTTGTGCTTCCATTGAAACCCTTTCACGCTTATTTCAAATCGCAAAATAAACTTTGTCGCCATGAGTATTTTTTACATGCAATTCAAGGAATTTATTTGTATTCCTACTCGTTCGACCATTTGTCGCTGAGTGTAAACATACATACTTTGTTGCCCCAAAGCGTGCTCCGTGTTCGCTCCCAGACACTTTCTGCAGATTCACTCAGCGGAA
Organism: Drosophila nigromelanica; assembly: GCA_004149465.1. Taxonomy (NCBI): domain Eukaryota; kingdom Metazoa; phylum Arthropoda; class Insecta; order Diptera; family Drosophilidae; genus Drosophila; species Drosophila nigromelanica. Next base: position 592 of record SCDS01001329.1, on the reverse strand, counting down.
AGGTCTTTAAACGAATTAGAATGAATGCCATATCGTGTGCTTCTTCTTGTGCTTGTGCTGGCTGTGCTTGTATTTTGTGGTGCTGTCATGCATCAAAACATTTAATTAAATTGGAACTGAAGCAACCCAAGGCCTGGATCCTCAACTGTTGCCCGGCAGCGTAGCCGGACACCACCACGGACAACACTATCCTTCACCATATGAATTTCAATGAAGGTAACGGTCGTCGCGTCGCCCTAAACAACTCTGTAAATCATGTGCATATTTTTGAAAGAATCGAGTATGTTGCTCGTCTTTTTTTTTGTATTTTATTTTATTATTAAGTTTTCAGTCTGCAGCTTTCCGAATGCCGTAACAGTACCACTGAACCATCAACTGCACCCTGCCCCACCCACCTGCGCCTGCCCTGGTGTTGGTGACAAGTGCATGGCCACTTGAGATCTCATTGGATGGCAGCGTCTGAATTGGCTTTGTTCCTCAATTTACACATAATTGCAATAAATTAAGTGAACTGTGGTTCGCCCGTGGGCGGAGGGGAGCCGAGTTAACTGGCGAAAAATGTATTGAGGTCCCCTACCGAACACACACACAC
>SCDS01001328.1:0-35744 GCA_004149465.1 Drosophila nigromelanica | reverse complement strand
CGATATGAGTTTTAAAGCAGTGTTAAACAATAACAGGTCAGGGATTGGGTTGGCATGTCCGGGTGGCAGTTATTTTCAAATTTTTCTTACTCCGCAACAGTTGGTATTGCATTAAATTTAACAAATAAAGACTTACATTGTGTAAGCTCATCAAAGCTCATTAAAGCTGTCATCTAGTCGGAGAGCTTTTGTGATAGATGTTAGCCATAGAGTAATAAAGAAATACTCTATGGATGTTAGCTTAATGAGAACATGAAAAATGAGTGAATTTGTATCTGAATTTCGGTTGACGGCTTATTTTCTTGAAAATTTTCTGAATAATTTCTAACTGGAATGAATTGTTTTTCCCATCTGTAACCACTAATTGTTTATTCTATGCCACATCAGCATAGTTTCCGGCCCGAACATTAACTCCTTGAGCTCATAAAATAAACATTAAAACTGCTATCTTTTGTGTTCTCTGCGTATCTACAGGGTATGCGTCTGTGTTTGTGTGTGTTTGTGTGTGTGTTTGTTAGATAGGCCGTAAAATGCACTTTGTCTAATTAAAACGCTCGGCAAATGCATTAAGCGAGTTGCGTTTCTCAACCCTGCGTAGGTCAAAACAGAATGTGTGTAAATGTGAATGTGAATGTGAATGGGACTGTGGGACAATCACAACACGGCCATAACAGAACAACAACAATAACAATAACAACCGCTAACAACTACCTGCGCCACAAAAGAAGAAGAAAAAAAGATGAGCAATGAAATCCTTTCCAATAGCATCACAACAACAACATTGTTAATGGTCGATGACTCAACTCCAAAAAAAACAACCAAGGCAAAAGATGAAGAAATGAAATAAAGAAACGACACACACACACACACACACACAGATAGAAAGACACCTGAGCTGAGCCGTCGCACACCTGAGAAACAAGAAATGCATGCAGGTGTCAATCGCCAGGCAGCCGAAGCCGAAGCCAAAGCCAAAGCCAAAGAATGGTCAGCAGCAGCAGCAGAAGAGGAAGCAGCTCAGCATACCAAACTGGAGAGCGAACCGAGCCCAAAGTCAATGCCAAAGCAAAGCGGGCGCATTAAAAATTCACACCGAGTGGCACCCACAGCAACTTGTGCCCGGCCTAGAGAAAGAAATGGTTAATCATTTAGGTATAAATCTCGACTCGCGAGACTGCCGCCTGTTGCTGTTGCTGTTGCTGCTGCTGCTGCTGCCTGACAAATGTTGCCGCTGCCAAATGCCCCGCGGGGGCAGCCAAACACATTAACGAGCAGCGCGATCGCATTCAAATGAGCCTCCAAAGGAGGTGAGTGGTGGGTGGGGAGGGGGGTGGGGGAGGGGGGTTTCTGCTCAAGAGTTGAATTCCTAGAATTGTGCGCGTCAATTGATTTACTCAGCTGCGTGGCGCAGGCGAAGAAGCAGAAGAAGAAGAAGCAGCAGAAGAAGAAGCAGAAGAAGGCGACGTGTCGGGTTGATAACTTTGAGATTTGTTATATTTGCTTCATCATCGCACAAACGAGGCACAGGCTGAGCCTAGACTGCAACCCGATGATCGCCGCGATCATCATCATGATCATGATCGCGTTCATGATCGTCGTGAGCCGCACACATGTGCGCACATTAAAAAGCAAGTTTCTCAGGTGTTTAAAAGCGTTTAAAAAGAAAACCGACGCAGACGCAGCTTGAAGATGGCGATGGCGATGAGGAGGAGAGGAGAGGGGAGGGGAGCGGAGACAGACGTTGGTTGCTCCCAAAGAGTCGTCTGTGGCCGAGACAAACTACAACAATAAAGGCGAAGCAGCCAAGTTAAAAATACACGTACTTTTGCCTTTAGCCAAGAGCCAGTTAAAGCCATGATCATGATCTCGAGCCATGAAAAGGCGGACACACGGACCGGCGGACAGATGGCCAGCGACGCCAACGAAGGCGACGGCGACGGCGACGCGCACGTGAAGGTTGCGGAGCTGGAGCTGGAGAGGAGATTTACTTAACGAAATCAAGAGGAAGCGCGTAGGATCGACTGTTAACCTAGCTGTCATACAGCATTGATTGCTGGCAGGCATTGGGCCAACTCTTGGCGAAGGTGCGGAAGCGGGGTGAACGGTAAAGAGGGGGGTGAGGGGGGTGAGCCAGTCCCACAGCAGTTGGCTTGATTGCTTGTAAAGCGCGGACGGGCGGCAACAGACAACAGCGAAACAGAATAGACGGACGGACATTTCAAGCCCGGTCCGAGTGACTCAGCGTATTCTTTTTGTTGTTTTTCGTGTGTGTGTGTGTTTTTTTTTCTTCTCTTTTTCATTTTTTCAGTTAACGATGCCGAACGAGCATTTGGGGGTTTCATGAGTTTTGGTTACCCAAATGTTAAGTGCCTGTTTTGATTGGTTTGAGCGATCGCTCTTTAGTGCTACAGCAACAGCAGCAACAGCAGCAGCAGCAGCATCAACCCGCGATATTGTAGGCATTGATTGAGGGCAACATTAGCAAAAGTTGAGAAACCGATCATTATGCTGGGGGAGGAGGAGCTCAATGGAACTGCTGGTTAAGGTGTCGGCGAATATGTGAAATGAACATGCAAACGCTGAATATCTGATCAATCAATAATTATAATGGACATAAAATCTTCGCTTTTTTTAGATCATTTTTAGTTTAGTAACAAAATCAACATGTTGAAACCCAATAATAATGTGTAGTGGATTAAAAGTATATGCAATATTTACAGAATCCATTTTTCAGAACAAATATTACACATAATAATATATACGAACTTTTCGCACAATATAAAAATGCAAAAATAGTAAATAGATTTTATAGTTTATAGTTTCTTATAAGTTATTCATTTAATTAGGCTCAGTCTAGAATCCATCTCTATAAATTTAAAATGAATTTTAAACAAAAATGTTGGGTCTAGACTTAAATGCATAATTAACCCAGAGACAAATTACTTTTTTTAATACAACAAATTACTTTTATTGAATTTATCGTACTTTAATTTGGAAAATTAGCATAACTTTTATCAATAATTGTGTTTTCTTATTTATGTAAGTAAAAGCAAATGAGATTTTATATAACAGCAGCTCAAAGCAGTTCATAGGGTATCTCTTCGTTGGGCACTCTCATCTAAGACACGCTTGTTTGTGTGTAAACATAATGGGAATGATAAACTCTCAGTTTTTAGATATATTTATAGAACCGATAATCGAGGAAACGTATCTTTCAAAATCTGCTTACTACGTTCATTTTTGGAAAGAACCACTTGGGAATCATAAATGAAGTACAAACGTTAGTTAAGTGTGGGTCTTAATTTAGGTGTAGTTAAATCTCGCTGATCTATTTTTAATTTATATTAAATTCCCAGTCCGAAGAGAAAAAATTCTGAATTGATTTGTTTATTTCGCTTGTAATTTGTGTTTGGCGCATCCAATTGTAGACAACAACAACACTTGCGGCCATTATCCCATTCTAGTTTATAATCAGTTTAGATGCAAAACATCTGTTTGAGCCAAGCAAAACGCACCTGTTGCGGCTTTGTTTGGGCCACATGCGCAAATGGAAAAGGTGTTAGGCGAGGTGAGGCCAGGTGAGGTGAGGTGAGGCGAGGCGTCAGCGGTGGTTTTTCGGAAACCCTTTCGATGAATTGAGAAACTGCTGGAAATTCCGCAATATGCAAACGTCTTTCAGGAACCGATGAGCATCGGGAACTATGAAACGACAACAACAGCAACAACAGCAACAACAACAACAACCACAATGGCAACACACGCATTAACAATGAGCTGCGAGTTTTAACACCTGTGTGCCAGAATGCACTTGCAGCGAGGGGAGCGGAGGTGGAAATCTATACAAATATTTGACGTGAGGAGAATAGAACAAAATTTGCATTTGTCGGCAAAAGAACAAAAAAGATGAGCAACAGGTAAGCGTTGTTGCTGCTGTTGTTGTTGTTGTTGTTTGTTGCAGCGGCTAAAATCATTAACACATTTAAGCCTGCTAGCTGAACAAGCTCTGGCGGGGCTTAGCAAAATGGTGCGAAAATCCGTCAAAAAAACAAAGAAACAAAACAAAAACAACAACAGACGTGGCGGCAACAGTTGAAAGTGGCCTAGTGGCTTGGCCTGGCCATGGAAATGAACATGGAAATGGAAATGGAAATGGAAATGTTGTTGGAATGTGCACACATGTAGCTGCAACAGCGGCAGCAGCGGCAGCAGCGGCAGCAGCTCGTGCTGGAATTTGCTGCCAAGTGGGCACGTTCGAGTGACAAATGTCAATTTGCATTCGATTCTTGGGCCAGTGTGCAATTTGGCTGCTGTTAATTGCAATTGCGAGTGGTGTCAAGGGGCCCCCCAGTTTGGGCCCAGTTAACTGTGTTGACTGCTCCAATCACTGCAGTCACTCAGCAGCAGCAACAACAACAGCAACAACAGCAACAACAATAGCTAAAGTCGCGTTCAAGCTCAAGAACACACCTTAAACTTTTTGGCCCGCTTTTGTGTATTGTTTACCTTTACAGTTTACTGGTTTATTTTTTTTTTATTTTATTTTTTTTTTTTGTAAGTGGATTTTTTGTAAAGACCAGGCCAACTGGCAGCAACAAGTTCAGCTCATAACTGGCAACATCCAGCGTGGCTGTTGTTGTTGTTGCTGTTGTTGTTGTTGTTGTTGTTGTTGTTGTCGCCTCGACTTCAGTTCAATGTCAATTTCGATTCGTCATCCGCAGCTGCGTTGATTTCTCGGGCGACCTCTCGCTCCAATCCGACCACTTGCTGTTGTTGTTGTTGCTGTTTGTTTGTTTTTGTAGCCGCTTTTATGGCCATGTTAACTTTGGACTTGGCTTTTAACACAGGACCACCGCCGTTGACCATTGAACGATCGCCGCCGATTGCCTGGATGGGGTTTATTCTACTGTAATTTATTGATATGGTCGCCAGTCGAGTGTATGTGTGTGCGTATGAGTGTGTGTGCGTGTGTGTGTGTGTGTGTGTGGGCTGCCTAGCAGCATGATTACGACTCCACTGTGCAGCTGTTGTTGCACGCCCACACAACTATAAATACTCAGATACACTGCCACCCTTTCCATTTGCATCAGCAGTGAGCTCAGAGCTGGAAATACATCGATCAGACTTAAATCTTCCGTCTGCAAAAGTAACAGTTGTTTTCCACAGTTAACTGCAGCCAAAATCAACTTTTTTTGATGATCAAATCAACAATTATCTCACGCACCCCTTTTTTTAATTTAAGGGTTAAATTGTTAAATAGTAAAATGTATTATTCACACTACAAAGGCAACCGATGTTGACTGCTTTGGGTTCCTCATAGTTAGGGGTGTATTGATGAATCAGTTAAGAAAGCATCAAAAGTCAAGCGTTACAATATAAATGCACATTAAATCTAGGTTAACTGATATTTGAATTCTTGTTTTCTTAGCTCATGACAATTTTATTGATAAGGCGCACAAATTCTTTTACATTTAGATTGCTTGGACTTGAAATCTTTATAATAATCTATATAATAGTTTGTAATCTTAATTTTAGCAACATTTAAATAATTTCACTGTGTTACATATAGTACGCTCATATATATCTATATCATAGAAAATTCGTGACAAACAGCTGTGCTCAAATTGATTCTCAACATTACCATCGCTCGCGAACCACTGTGCGACAAGCAGGCGCATTGATTCGTTAATAACTCGCTCAATTCTTGGTTCTCTCTCTCTCTCTCTCTTTCTATCTCTGTCAATTGGGGGCCCACGCTCAGCCGGAGCGCAGACTCAATTCCAATTTGTGGAGCTGGTGCTGACTTGTTGGGCCTGGTCCAAGGCCATCTGCTGCTGGTTCAACAACATTTGCGACGGTTGCGGCTGCTCTTGTTGTTGTTGTTGTTGTTGCTGTTGTTGCTGCTGCTGCTGCTGTTGCATTGGCAATTGCTGCATCGTCTGCAGCAGCAGCTCGCCCATTCTGGCCCGAAAGGTTATGTTCTGCATTGGCGACATTTGCTTCATCAGCGGCAGAAAACTGATGAGGAAATTGTAGTCGGAGTCGCCCACGTGCAGGATGTTCTTGCAGCGCGCCAGGTCCTGGCTGGTGGACTGTATTAGCTGCTGCTCCTCACGCTCCAGACTCTCCAGGAAGTTGACCTGCTCGTCCACACGCTTGGCGCAATGGCAGCTGCTCGCCGCTGCGGCCGCCAAGGCGGATTCCTGGCCCACTGTCATTTGGGTAACGGTCGGCACCGACTGCTCCTCGGCGGCGGCGCTGGCCAGCGAAATGCTGTGCGAGAGACGGCGCAGCGCCTGCGGCGTGGCCATGCTCTGGAATTGCTGCATCAGCTCATCGTTGTCCGCCTCCATCTCATCCGCGGGCATGGACTCCGCCTTGAACGACAGCGCCTCGCCCACGCCCACATCGCAATCGTCCTCCTCTGTGTTGCTGCTGTCCGCGCGCAGCCGACAGCCGTCCAAAAAGCTCATGGCCTCCGCATAGGGCCACTGATGCGAGGGCGAAGATTGCTGTGGTTGTTGTTGTTGCTGCTGCTGTTGTTGTTGTTGTTGTTGAGAGCTCTGCCGGCGATGCTGCTGCCGGCGATAGCTGCAGCGCAGGTTCTTCCACTTGCTGCGACACAATTCCACTGTGCAAATACAAAAGCGCAAGAGAGAGAGAGGCAAAGAGAGTGTATATGTGCATGTTTGTGTGTGTGTGTGTGTGCATGTGTGCAATGCAGCTGCTGTTAGCTACGCTTTGGCTTGACTTGACTTACATAAATTGGCGACTGACTCACCTTTGGCGCCCAGCGCATCTGCCACGCTGCGCCATTGTCGCAGTGTCTCCACACGGTTTGCGTGCTCCGGATGGCTGGTGTCCCACAGCGCGGGACGCTGTCTAACCTCGCTGATCAGCCTGTGCATGTCCATTTGCCTGCGTCTTTATCAGCAAACTGAACTGCCTCAACAACAACAGCAACAATATGGCCAGACCAATTGGGAGCGCGAGAACGAAAATGCCGGCGTAGCAATGCATGCATGCGCTCTCTCACGTTATCTCTCTCTCACTCTCACCTTGTGCACTCGCTCTCCCATGATGGCAAAAATGAACGCAGAGCGCGTTACAGCGCTGCAAAGTTTACTGTTTTTGTTTTTGCGTTTATGTTTTTCTTAATATTCTAGAAAATAGCTCAAGTCGGTTTATCAACAAGTTTGTAACGCAAATTCAAATAAAACAAAACAATTATCTGTAGCAATAAATAACAAGGAAAAATATTTTATTAGGAAGATATTTACATATATATTTAAAATAAAATGCAATAATTATAAACTTGTATAATAAATAGCCGTATTTAGCAAGACATTTCAATTACCAGCATTTACACACGAATTGAAGGGTATTCAATGTTCGCTGCTGTCATTTGTTTAGCTCACTTAGTTGTTTTTATTCTTCTTTTAGCAGCGCTTTAGCCTCATTTCCATTTCAATATTAAATTGAGTGCAGAGTGTTGTGCTTGTACCGTTATCTCTATTATTCGTGTGTTTTGTTTATTTTGTTTTCGTTGTTGTCTCATTGCTCTGTGTAGCAAAAGTTTTTGCGCTTTGCGCCGCTCTCTCTCTCATTCTCATTCTCGTTAAAGTGGCGTTGGCGTCGCCGCTCTCTGTTCGACGGCCCGTTCCAGACATTGAACTTGGCGCACCGGCAACGTCATCTCCGGCACAGTGGCGCAAATTGCGCAAACACGCAATTACCGATATGCGCTGGCTCATAAAGTCATTTACAATCGCCGGCTATCAGCAAATACTTCCAAATATTTATGCGCCCGGCAAAACGCTGGACGATTGCAAAATGTTGCCCGAAAAGGCAGCTTGGCAACACATGTTGCTGGCAACAGTTGCGGCGGCAACAAGTGGACACTGGAAAATATGCGACAGCAATTATCTTTGGCAACGAGCGCGATCGCAGACAGACAATCACATGTACATATAACCATATAGCATATAGCATATAGCATATACGATATCCATATCCATATCCATATGTCGCCTGCTTTTGAATTTGTGCACGACTTTCGCTTAGCATTCCGTCGCTGCGGCAATGTTGCAGCTGCTGTCAATCTGTTGGCCGTTTTGGCTGCTCCGCTTTCAAAAATTTCCATGTGTCATTTCAAAAATGCAAATATGGACATGATCTGGCTGCCGTTTGCTGATTTTTTCGTTTTTCTGTTTTTTTTTTGGTTTGTTTTGTATTTTTTGTGTTCTACAGTCTGCTGTTGACAGCCACCACATGTCCCATGGCCGCAGTTCGTCCAGTTCGCTTGTTCGTCAGGCGCTTCGACTCGCGGCTGACAGTCAAGTGACGTCTAAATTTCGTATAACGAAATGATTATGGAGGCATTTATGCATGCGTACCATCGATCTTGTCCGTGGTACCTGTGCCTAGCCAGCCAGCCAGACCAGCCAGCCAGACAGACAGACGGACTGCCACTCGATAGCCAGCCTTGCCAACTTGATCGCCTCTCAATGTGATTGTTGTGACTGGCGCAATTGATTTGTAGCTGCCCGCCGACTCCAAATCTGATTCTTGTCAATGTTTGTATTCAAATTTTCCAGTCGGTTTCTTATGTTCACTGTTTATTACGAGTCTGCTAAGCCAGCGCGATTTATGAGCGCTTTGTCTAGAGCCCAGGTAATCGCGTACGCTTAAAAAACTAGCAACTGTTGCTAGCACAACAGCAATAGGTCTTGTATACCCTGCAGAAGAAGTTGTTAAAACGACAACAATTATTTAAGCCTAGTCTGAACACACATTTATTTCTTTATGAGATACTAATTCGATCTTTTATAGTTTCCTTTTGTCACATTTTAATTGGGTTAGAGGTTATGTTTTAGTCAATCTTTAAGTATTAGAAATTTAAGTTGAAATTGGCTCAAAAATATTCTGATTTAGACCAACAAAATGTTTTATTTTTAAAATGTGTGCTGTTATTTAATTCAACAGCACAAATAAGTTGTTCAATTTACTATTTTTTATCTTCTAAATCTTCTTCTTGAAAGATAGCTTGGATTGGTTTTGGAATTCCACTTCAATTTAGTTTTATTTATGATTAACTTTGAATATTTCAACTTTAATTTTAACAAGCGAACTTAGATACCCTGTAAAAGAAATGTTCTTAAGCTGGCAAACATGATTCCAAATAGAATTTATACCATTTTACTTCGAAAATTTCATACATATGAAAGTCTCTATAAATTATCATAATTTATACTATATCTTAAGCGGAAATACGCGCAATTATCTGTTGATTTATAATACAATTGTAATTAAATTTTCAAAATATTTGCTTTTTATCAGATTAATTATAGATTGCGCACCGATCGAGCAACAATTTCTTCGTAAGTTTTATAACAAAAACAATTCCAACTCAAATTAAGCATATGTTATTAGCATAGCAGAAAAGATAATTAATATATGGGAGAACTGTTAATCTTATTGTAGTAATCGTAATTCTAACGCTCCATAAGCGTCACTTGACGATTGCCGTTGTCGGCATTTAAGTCGGCCATTAAATGTTGCTGTCGTCGTCGCAGTTGTTGCTGTTGCTGTTGTTGTTTGCATTGCCATTGCCGTTGTCGTTGATTATTATAACAAATTTGCATAATTATGCCGCTTATCTTGGCCATATGTCTAGTCAATAGCAGACAGCAACAGTCAGACAGACGGACGGACAAAAAGACAGACAGACTTTGACATTGTCAGCAGCTGCAGTTGCCAACTAAGTTGGGTTGCTAGTGGGCTAGGCAACACGCGCCAGCAATCGGCAGTGACACCCACAAGTTGCAGTTGTTGTTGTTGTTGTTGCAGCTGAACTGAACATCGCATCTTCATCAGCAACAACCACCTCGGGCAGATCTATGCAAACGACAATCTTGTTTAAGGCCATGTTGCTGTTGTTAATTGTTGTTGCTGTTGTTGACTGCAGCATAAACAAGATTCGTCTGCTTGTTTATTTTGTCAGCGGCAACAACAACAACATAATAAATAGCCGAGCAGTTGAGAAAAAAAAACAGTTAGTCGAAGTTGACGCACTGCGAATCATAAAAACTGACAACAAATTGATTGCCAATCAACAACATGAACACGACAGCAGCAGCAGCAGCGGCAGCAGCAGCAGCCAATGTTGCTGGCAACAATTGCAGGTGTCAATGAATGCGGCGAATAAGGAAAAGCGTGACAGAGGAAAGCAGCCAGCAGCCGAGCAAAAAAGTTAATTGGCTAATGCCAATTGCTGCTAATGTGGCCAGTTATTATGTCAAACGGTCAGGCAGCAACATTTTCCAATGACTTGTCATGCAACAGCAGCAGCAACAGCAGCAGCAGCAGCAACTGTAGCAGCAACATGTTGCCAATGCCAAATGCAGTTTCCCAAATACTCTAGCAAAAGGCCGATCAACCGGACCAGCAACAAGTGCTCTGCTACAGTTTGCCGACCCACACGACTCCAAGTCCAACTCCAACTCCAAATGAAAGATGTCCGTGAAGCGCACACGAAGAAATTCCAATAGCAATTAAAAATATTTACAACGCAAATGCAACGGACCCAACGCCGATCGACTGTGCGACTGTTCCACGGATCGTCCAGCAGCTGCCCCAAGCCTCAAACGTTGCGTCGATGATTTCACCGTCAAAAACAACAACAACAACAAAAGTGGCATCCACCACGCACAGTGTTTGAAGGCTTTCTTTCAATTGGCGCCTCAAATGTGGACAAATTTTGACGAAATGTTTGTCAAAAAATTGGAAAAGTTCTAAACTCAAATTGTCAATTATTGTAATTTGGCTAAAAGGAAAGTTAATCAACTTTTAAACAATCTTCACAAATGTACTAATTTTCAGTTTGAATTTGGATTTTTTATTTTAAATAAAATATTGTTAGTGCTTGGATTGTTTAGCTATAATTTATTTGAAGGTACATTTCCAGTTACAAATGCTTTTTAAAAAATATAAAATTATTTATATAATATACTGATATATATACTAATATATAAAGTATTGTACATATTAAAAATTAAAAGCCTAAAAGAATTATTAACATTTCTAATAATTTGTTACTAGGAATTAGGGCTACTTCGGGTAGTAGTAGTAGTGTGAAAATATTAGATTAAAAAAATAAAAAACTAAAATATATTTATATTTATGAATGATTGGATTATCAATAGGCACATGTGTATCTTATAAATTGATTTTAAAGAAATTCAGTTTTTCAAATTTCGTTCAGATATTATGATATCTATAGAGTAAAGTATCTGGAGCTATAACAAATAATTTGCAGCCAACCAACTATTTTTTGCATCTTAAGATTTTATCTGAAACATCTGAAGATGATAGCTCAATAAATTTAAGATTCTCATAATGATCTATTTTCCACTGTGCAATCCAGTTAGCAGCTGTGTGTGTGTGTGTGTGTGTGTGTGTGTGTGGTGTGTGTGTCCAGACGCAGTAGATCAGCCGTAGAGCAGTTTCAGTTACGACTGCTGGCAGCTGCGTGGCCGTTAGAAATGCTAATGAAAGTCAAGCGGACCGCCGCATAGTCCAGATCCCGTCTCGATCTTTGCCATTGGCAGCTGCTGCTGTTGTTGTTGTTTTTTTTGTTGTTGCTGTTGCTGATGTTGCTGGTGCGTTGCAATTTGATTGCTTGGGCATAGAAAGTTGCCAGCCAGCTACCGTTTTGGAACAGCTGCCTGGGGCATATTGCAAAGGCAATTGCAACAGCAACAGCAACAGCTAAATGCAACTGCAACTGCAACTGCGACTGCGACATATGCGGCGCTGATCAGCAGCAGCGGCAGCATTGAAATGTTTTCCGCTGTCGCAGTTTTTCCTTTTTGCGCGGAAATTCAGCACACGTGGCTCTTTCAAGTTTTTATGATTGGCACAGGCGGCGCTTCCTGCTGCCAGCAGCAACAGCAGCAGCAGCAGCAGCAGCAACAGCAGCGGCCTACCCTGCGGCCCGTCGCTTGCCCCCGGCGGCTGCCGTGCCACATGTGTGTGCGGCTTTGTTTCAGTTGCTGCCGCTCGCACACATGCCTCACAGCCGGCGCAGAAGTCGAGAAGCCGGGAATGGGAATGGGAATGGGAATGGGCATTTAGCTGTGATCAGCATCGGGATCGGCGGAGTCGACAATTCGACAGCCGGCAACCAGTTCGCCCGGCAATTGCCGCATAATTTTTATGGCATTCGAGCGGCTGCGAAGAAGAGCCGCACATGGCCACCGCCTCGCTTACGAATATTATTCACAGCGATTTTTAACCCCAAATACAGCTGAGACTCGTGTAAACTACGGCGTCTGGCTACATGGCGGACATGTGCGTGGAATGCCTCCAGCAGCTGTGCCTCCGCTTCTATCTCCGCCTCTGTCCCTGTCCCTGTCCCTGTGACTTATCTGCGTGCCGCATGTGTCACTCGCTGGTTGCAAGCTTCCAGCTGATAAACCAAATCTCTGCAATAGCCCGCATCCGCACAGCCTCCGGACTGCCAGACGAGAGATTTATGTGGGCTTGCAGCTTGGGAAATGCTTTCTTCACATGCAAACTGCAAGTGGAAAAACAAAAGTACGAAATTCCATTGATAACAGTTTCTCGGTAAACACATTTTTATGGAATGGGTAACTATCTAATTCTACTGCAATGTGTGGGAATATGCTTTAGAATAGATTTAGAAAATCTCGGCCAGGTTTTTTTTCCGTCAAAAATCATGTTAATATTGCCAATTACGAAGATCCTCCATAACTTGGTCAAAATTTTTATCATGATTTACCCTCTACTTTAGTTTTGCATCTAACATTTATGGATTTTGAAAAATTTGTTGACACATTTTTGGGGAAAAGGAAATTTTTGAAAATAAAATTTTTTTGATTTTTTTTTTGTTTTAAATTACTCATTTTCGAAAAAAAAATTTATTTTCTAAATTTCGATTTTCGAATTTATATTTTTAAGCGATTGTATTTGTCACAATTAACATAAAAAAAACCACATTAAAACACTTTTTAGGAGAGTCAAATTTTTTGTCAAAAATCATGCCAAAATTGACAAAAATTTTGACTTGTAAAGTTCCCAAGTTCAGACTTTAAACTTCAATTAACTTGGCCAAAACTGAACCGATTTTGAAGTTTGTTTCTGGCTTGTCCCCTAGATTAGATCTGCAATTAAAATTCAGGCATTTTTAATAGATCATTTTTTATTTTTATGGTTTTTTTATTATGATCTTAATGATCTTATTTATGTTTGTCTATTTACCACATCGCATCCACACAACTCTTGAATGTATTCGTTAATATGCTTATCGACTGAATGGATTAACTTTTTGGCTCAATAACGAGCCCAACTGATAATGCTAAACATCTCGGATTTCGGGCCGTGGTTAAAAGTGCAAGCCAATCGCATTCACAGATCAAATGTCGGCTTAGTCGGGCTAAAAGGTGCCTCACCGAAAAGAAAGAAAAAGAAAACCAGGCTCATCCATCATGGCAAATATGAGAGGGTATCGAGAGGTGCAAGTCAAGCAGCCCACGGCTCAGATCTTCTTCGGCTGCCTACAATTGGGTAGCTGGCAATTAGCAACTGGCGACAAATTGACGAGCCCAAAAAACAGAAACTCGAACGGAAAACTGAAAACTGACAACTGACAACTGAAAGCGGAAAACCAGCAAATGGCACAAACACAAACACAAGTTAACAATCCTTCGGCTGTTGACCACCTGCTGAGATTTTGTGCGAAAATTGTTGCTGTTGTTGTTGTTGTTGTTGTTGCTGTTGAGTGGATTGTGGCAATAATATTTATGCGAGGATGATTAGCCCGAGTCGAGGCTACCTGTCGAGTTGTCGCGACGTCGCCTAATGAAGTCGCAACTGTGAAATGACTCAGTTTTCGGCCATTTGGCCAACTCTGATCTCTGACCCGTCGCGAGGTCTCGAGCCGTCGTTAGGCTCGTCTAGACAGCGGACAGCGGACAGCGGACAGCCGGCGCCGCTGCGTAATGAGCTAAAGCTGCTTCGAAAAAGGACGAACAGCCCACAAGCCACCGCGGAATTAGGCGCCCAACAGTTGCAACACTTCCAACACGGCCATCTCCCAGCTGCGCCCAATTAACACGAGAAAACAACAACAAAACATGCGGTAAATACAAATGTTGGTCTTGAAAAATGCGCTAGATGCAAATGTTGCGCTTGAAGATACCCTGTTAAATTAATGGCATATACAAATGGGTAAATACTGTTTTGTTAAGCCACGAAGACTTTCTATTTGGAATGTCTAACATAAAAATTGACTGCAAAATACCCTGTAATATATTTTACAATGTAAAAATCGGGTATCATAGTTTTTAAAAGCTACCTACACGTTTATTTTGAATATTTCTGTTAAATATAGCTAATATTTATATTGTTGCACTTGAAAATACCCTGTAATATATTTTAGAATGTGGAAATCGGGTATCATAGTTTTTATTTATAATATTTCTGTTAAATAGAATTATTTTATAAATATAATATTTGTATTTTTAGTTTTTATAAATAACATTAGCAAAATATGTGTTAAATTTATTGCTTTTATACACATTTAAAACAGATTTCTTTGCAAATTTCGTCCACTGTCTCATGTTAATCTACCCTTCATAGTCATGGGTCAGCAGGGTATTTAAAAGCCCGGTGGTCGCTGGCCGCAGTTCATCGCCGCCAGTTGCCAGTTGCCTGTCATTGGCCTCCACTCGAAATTTGGTGGCGGCTGCAACGGTAAAAATGCAATACAAATAACGGCAGCCGGCCAAAAGTGCAGATGCAATGCGCGCAGGACGCGCGCAGGACCCTCGGCGTTTTCCCACTCAATTAGGGTAGCAAAAATAGTGAGAATCGAGGCGGCTGCGCACATTTGCCTAAATATTTCACCCCTCCCCTCTGCCCTTCTGGTGCAGGGTATAAAAATGTTGTAGCATATGTCGCGGCGTGCGGCGCAGTTGTTATCCTTGTTTTTGCTGTCGCTGCTGCCATTGTCAATCGTATCCTGCGTAATAGCATAATAATCCCTAATCGCATCTGATCTGTTCACCTGGTTGCCACACACTCACACGTTCGCTCTCGCTCACACTCTGCCTGTCTCTCTCTCGCTTTCTCTCTTGTCCTGCCGGCTGCACATTCTCATCGATATCGTTTGGCAGCTTTACAAATAGCGCGACGCGTCCTTTGTGCGCCTTTTGTCGCCGTCCTTTTTATAATAGGCAGGGGTTATTTTGACAGCAGTTCATTTGCCTTCTGCCTTCTGCCTGCTGTCTGTCCGCTGCCTTCTGTCCGCTGCATTCCCATTCCCATTGACATTTGTCATTCCACTCGCTGCAGATCCTTCCCCTGCTCCTCGGCTCTCAAATTTGGAGTAGCTTCGTTTCAATGTGTCGACTTTTCATTTGGCTTCCATTCGCATTTTCCATGTGCGGCTGCATTTGTTTTTCCTCATTGTTTTTCTTGTTGTTGTAGTTTGTGTGTTTTCCTTGACTAATTTACATTTAGTCAAATTAGCAGCTATTTAGTGGGTAACTCATTAATAAACCACTTTGCTTGTTTTGGTTATTTTAATGCATATAAACAAGAGATTGGTTTGTAAATGACTTTTATATAACTGATTTTACTATTTATATAGTTAGTTCTCTGTCTTAAAATTCTAGTGTATAAGCAAACATGACGTTATTTGCCATATTAAATATTCAAATTCAATAGAATAGAAATTAAAAATAATTTAAAATTATTAATTGTAAACTTACCACATTAGCTATAAATTATACTTAATAAAGTTTATTTTTCAGCTTGGGGATTTTTTTTTTTGGTGATTTCATCTCATATTACAAACTCAATTAATTTGATTACATTTGTAAATCAATTACAAAAGCGACAACAACAACAACAACAGTTTGCATGTGTCCTTGAAACTGAAGAACTGCTTTCCATTGCAAATTCAGTGCTTTCCAGTGTTAAAACTGTACAATTACCCCATTCAAATTAAGGCGAATTCACCCTTGAAGCATTTATATTCTTAATACACGTATGTTAATTACCCCTGGCTTACTCAGCATTTGCTCTCTCTCTCTCGCGCAGCAAGTGAAGCTTTGACAGATCGAAAAGCACGCACTCACTCACAGAGTCTTTCTCACTCTAGCTTACGCATTTTTTTTTCTTTTTCGCAATAACAGCAGCGACAGAGACAAAATAAACAAAAGCTCAACGAGTGCCGCTTATTGAAGCGCTTTGACGCTGAATTAGTATTCAGTTACCATAACAACCGGAGGCCGGATGCGAGTGAAGCAGCAAGGCTATCGCCGAGAGTCGCCATTGAAATGCGCCTGCGAGAAAGGAGAGAGGCGCATATGCAAGCAGAAAGCTAAAAATAAAACAAAGAATGAAACGAAACAAAACAAAGCAAAACGAAACGAAACGAAACGAAGCGAAAAGAAACAAACGGCTAGCGCAGAAATTGTCGCGCCGAATTCATTAATGAGATTCGCGTATGCAACATGTCAACACAGCGTCAGCGATCCCGATCCCGATCCAAAGAGTGATCGGGTGCGGGGTGGGGCTGATGGCAGTGATGGCACCCTTCAGGTTTGCTCTTAATGGCCTAGACGTATTGGATTTCGACATGCCATGCACGCGGCATGCGGCATGCATATCTGCAACGCCATCTAGCAACGCCCAGTTGCCCGCTCCCCTCCTCCTAGTCATAGCCCCAGCTTTGGCTTTAGCTGCAGCTTCAGCTTCAGGTCCAAGCTGAAGGCATTCTGTGCAAGTGCCCGCTGATTGACATGTGATCGCAGCGCTTTGCATTGCCCCTCCCCTCCCTCGCCCACCCTCCTCTTGCTGCCTTCTTCGACACTTCATTCTCCTCTTAACCTGTTGCATCTGCGTCGTCGCTGCTCATTTGTCATTCATGCGAAAACACTCCAGAGTCGTAAAGTCCTGACTGGAAAATAGAAAGAAAAAAATAACTGAAAAAAAATCTCATCTCGTCTGCACGGGCAGCGTCATAAAATTATGATCGGTATTTTCTGCTGGAAATTTGAACTTGTGTTTCTTATGTTTATTATTTTTTTTATATTTTTTTTTTTGCTAGCATTTTTTAATTATTTGCAGTTTAGTTTTTCGACACGGTTTCTTGTGTATTTCATGCAACACCTTCGCTGGAATACTTGGAAATATGCGCGAAATTCCACAGCGAGATTAAAGTTACCCGCCCGCTGTCCCCTCCCGCAACAGCTCTATGGGAATGCAAATGAATGGCGCTAATTTGAGTCAATGAAAATGTTTTGGGAGCGAATGGCAGGGCGCTCTCTCCCATCTCTTTCGCTCTGGCTAATTTGGCGTAATGAATGAATGCTGCCGCAATTAGCACTTGGAGCGTTCCAGGGCAGACGTAGACAATTTCCAGACGTGTCATTTTTCACAAACAACGCCTCGGGCCGCACTTTCAATGAAAATTTCCTTCGCATTTCCTCAATGGCGGGAGTCTCGCATCCAAATCCAAATCAAACACTTGAGTGGCGTCGGCGTCGACGTCGACTTCGTCGTCGTTGTGGTTCGTGGTCTCGTGTAATATGATCGTGATTTCATGCCCGGCAGAAAGAAACCTTACAAGTCGTTCGACTGTGTGGGAGGGGAGTCAAGAGAGGGCAAACACAGTTGAGTGTATCTGGTTGTCTGGCGAAGATAGCACAAACCCAAATTAAGATAAGCCACGAAGAAAGAAAGAAAATAACCTCGCATACTCGGATGGTTTTTCATTCACAAAATCACACTCGGAGCGCTGCTGTAGGAGAGTGGGCCAGAGATCAAGAGAGAGACAGAGAGAGCGAGTGCGTTGTTGAGAGAGCCCAAACGCGCGCCAACCAATCGCAGCAAAGTTGTGGAAGCTGGGGAAACTCTACAGAAATTTGTTACTTGCATAAATTGCGTGTGGCTACATTCTCCAAAACTGAGAGTTGTGGTGTGGAAGCCAAGTGGATTCTACACAGTTGAGAGTTGGGCGCTAAACGTTAAAGCCGAGATTTTGTGGAAACTGGGGAAGTGGCTGTGCTGGATCCATACCACAAGCAAAGCTGAGAGTCTTGAAGAGTTTGTGGATTTCAACATTGATGTCCAACTTAATAAAACTAAACTAACTAATATGTAAATATTTTTCCACGTATTAAAAATAATACAGATTCGAAATTAAATTAAAATTAATATTTGATATTTTTATCTTTTACAAATATACCCCTTAAAATTGTGGCACCCAATATTACATTTTGTATACCAGCCGCAAAATAACTCTGATGACCTTCCCCTTGTTGCTGTGTATTCACACTCCAAACTCACCACTCACATTGTGCCCCATTCCTGCTGCTTTGCAAATCTCACCTCTACACTGATTTACCTCTTTGAAATATTAACCACACTTGGGAGTGATTTCAACACGCTGCTCTACACGATTTAAAATCCTGCTGTAAGGCTCTACACAATATTGCCCCTGCGAGTCTACAACAGTTTCCCAACGCGACTAAAAACCATATGGAGACTGCGCTCGGTTTGTCTCTTACTCTCCCGCTCTGCGATAGGCGGAGCCATTTTGTTTGCGTTCGTGCGGCTGTTGCGTCGTTCGTGTTTGGCTCTCTGAGAGCGTCGCTAACAGAGTTTTTGGCTTGAAAACAGCAATGACAATTGTTTAATTTTGGTATATTAAAGACTTTTTTGAATGAATAATCAATTAATAATTATAATGAATATTAAAAGTATGTCAAATATTGATATTTAATTTTACCATTTTCCCCTTCGATGTGCGTGGAACGAGCTTTGTCGATGGTGGGTTGGTTGGTTGGTTGGTTGGTTGCGCCAGAGAGCGCGCGGAGAGAGCGCTCGTATCTGTCGCACACACGAAGTATCCGTATCTTTTCATTTGCTGCTGCCGTCGCTCGGCACTGCTGCGGCAGGTATAAAAGGGTCGCTCGGCCCGCTCTCCCATTCAAACACAATTTTATCGTGGTCGTTGATGGTTGTTGCTAGTTCGCGCTAACAAAAAAAAAAGTAATAAATGAAAATATCAATTCAAGCAAAAGTCAAAATTGAGCAGCAACATTCAAATTGATTTTGAGCAACACTCGACAACAACAACAAAACCAAAAGAGAAGAAAACACGCTGGATTAAAGTGTTTTTCTTTTTGTCAAATGCAACAACAACAACAGCAGAGAAAAGTGCGTGTAAAGTGAATAGAAAATAAAATAAAGAAAACAAACAACTCAAAAAGCTCGCAGCTGACCCCAAACCAAATAAAAGAAAAACAACAGAGTTTTAATTTAAACTAATAGAAAAAAAAACAATACCTCGCCAGTAACCGGTACGACCGTGTAAAAAGCCGCCAAAATTCTACTCAAGGAGCGTAAAGCGATCATTTCGAAAATGAAATCCCTGACGGCCGTCTGCCAAACAGGCGCCTCCATGCCGGCCATGAATCCGAACGGACGCATCGCGCGCCATCCGCCGCACCGCGGCGACGGCGAGAACGCCGAGATGAAGATGTATCTGTCCAAGCTGAAGGATCTGGTGCCGTTCATGCCCAAGAACCGCAAACTCTCCAAGCTGGAGATCATCCAGCACGTCATCGACTACATCTGCGACCTGCAAACGGAACTGGAGACCCATCCGGAGATCAACAACTTTGATGCGGCCGCCGCATTGAGCGGCGTTGCGGCCGCCGCCGCTGCTGGCGGCTCCGATGAGGAGGACGAGGAGGAGGGCGACGAGGAGATGGACTTGGATGCCGCTGCTGCTGCCGGCGATGTGCTGGCCATGCGCCTGGCCGCCGAGCAGGAGCAGCTGGCCAAAATCTCCAGTCCCGCTGCCGCCCGCCTGCCGCTCACCGATCGCCAGAGTCCCAACACAATTCTGCCAGTAGCCGCCGCCGCAGCAGCAGCAGCGACGCTAGCGTCAGCGGCGCCTGTGCAACAGCAGCAGCAGCAGCAGCAGCTGCCACACAGCTTAACGACGGTAAGTCAAGCGCCAGCCGCCCCCTCCCCACCACGCCCACCAACCACACACACATCTTAAAAGCCGTGCGCTTCATTTTAGCGCATTTAGTTTTTTTTTGCATTTGCATTGCAAATGAAACGTCAACTGCGGCAGCGTCTTTGACGTAGCCAAAAAAAAAAAAAAAAAGCAACAACAACAAAAAACCCAAAAAAAAAATTACACATGCTAGAGAATTAAGCAAGCGGCGATAGCGCGATTTTTTCGCATTGTTGTTGCTTTTGTTGTGACCTCATTTGCCGCTAAGCGGCGTAAGGACGTCCGTCCGTCCGTTGGTCCGTTCGTTTGTACGTTTGTCCATTTGTCCGTTTTGTCGGCATTTACATTTCTCACTTGAAAATATAATTTATTTGATTTGCGTATGTGTGCAAAATTTACATTTTTTGTTTTCGCCTTGCTTTCTTTTCGCTGCAACAACAACAGCAGAAACAACAACAACAACAATAAGTCTGCTAAAATGTTAAAGTCGCCGCCGTTCGCACAATTTCATTTTGTTTTTATAGACATTTCACATTGTATTTTTTCGCTGTCGCTGTTTCTTTCTCGCTTTTGTTGCGGCTGCGGCTATAGCTGTTAATTTTTGTTTCTGTTTCTGTGTTTTTTTTTTGTTTTCGTTGCCTCTCTTCCATTTTGTTGCTGTCTGTGATGTTTTAAATGAACACCTGCAGATACTTAAATTTATTTTATGTACGTATGTGTGTGTGTGTGTGTATGTGTGCGAGACTACACGCAGCTTTAAGCTCGACTTCGGCATTTGAAATTGGAGAATCATCAGTCAGACGACGTTTCAGTTATTTCTGTTGTTGTTGTTGTTGTTGTTGTTATTTTTGTTGCTGCTATTTTGTTGCTTACTTCATTAGCGCAGTTTTTGGCTTTTCTCATTTGCCCGCCCGCCGCTTGCTTATTAATGATGTTGGCGAAACAAAATAAAATAATAATAATAATAATGATAAAAAATTGTACAATACTTGGCCGGAACAGGTTATAAAAACATGATGTATTTACTGGTCTTCAACAATTCGTGCTCAAACAATTTCAATCTTGCCTCTCGCTCCCACACACACTCCAGAGCCACTTTGGTGGGCTGCAATTATACTGTTTATTATATTGTTTACGTATTTGTTTTTGTCCGTTTGATTAATTATGCATTGCAATTTTACGTTCGTAAAGAAAAGTAGGATAGAAAACACCCCGCACTCCCCTCAATTAGTCCCACTGTGTTGGCTCTTGCAAAACGCAAAAACATCTGCACTGTGATTGAGACACGCCGCCCACGTCTCACGGCCCCGCCCCCTTGGCCACCGCCTTATCCACCACCCCCGTCAACGCTGCGTGTGTTTGCTGCGATGTGTCACCGTGGCCGCAAAACAACAAATTCTTTCGCTAAGGCACAGCAGTAGCAAAAAAAAAGCATTCACACACGCACACAAGCACACACACACGCACACATGCATGCATGAATACATACATACATACAAATATGTACATATAAATCGTAAGAAGAAATGCACGTGTTCAAAATGTTCTCGTTACGTAGCTGTTGTTGTTATTGTTATTGTTGTTGTTGTTCTTGCTCTGTTGCTTTGCTGTTGCTGTTCTTTTTTTGTACTTTTTCGCGCCGCGCAGCTGTGCGCCAGTCGCCAGTCGGTCGCTTTCTACATTGTCCGCACCCCTACAGCTGCCCTAACCCCCTCCCCCCGCCCCCCTCCTCATTTCGACAAAGCACTGCGGTCACTCAACATAACAGGCAGCGACAGTAAGAGACAGAGACGCAGCAACAACAACAACGACAACAGCAACAACAAGTTCATTTGATTTTCTTAGTTTTGCGCTGGCGCTCACTTGGCGCCTCTTCTTTTGCCCTACTCCTAACACGTCTCTGCCAGCAGCGACAGGCAATGAAAATGAAAAATAGAAAAAAGGCAAAAATCAAAAACAACAACAACAACAACGCTTAAGCGCTCGTAAACAAATGAGACGACAAGTAAAGAGACGAGCTGCAAAAACGAAAACAACAGCAAATTAATTGATAATTCGTGATTTGTTGTGCAAGTCAGGCATACACTTATACAAATACACTTATACATACACTTATACAAATGCACTTATACAAATGCACTTATACTCTATTAAGCAAAGCTTTTAACTGGAAGCAATTTTGACTAATTTTGTGCTCTCTTTCGCTTTATCTCATTGCAGCAAATTGGCGGCGAAAAGGACAGCAGGCAATCGTAAGAAGTAGAAAGAAGAAGCAGCGGCAGCAGCAACTACAACTACAACTAAACATTTAAAGCTATACGAAACATATTAACTAATGATTAGTAGCAGTGTAGTACAGTCAACTTCACTCAACTCAAAACTCCACTCAACTCAACTCGTGTGAAGATCTCCACAGCAACAACAAAAACAACAACAACAACAACATCAACAGTAAAATATCTAAGCATCATGCAAGTTAAACAATACATAGACACTGCAGCCACGCCCACGCGCACACGTATGGGCGTATGGGTGTAAAAGCATTTCACACCAACACATTGAAAGAGTTTAGTTCTTAAACAATAAAAACAACCTAACTAAGTAGCATTAAAAACAAAAAAGAAAAACAAAAAACACAATGTAAGCACTAATACATTATTATTATTAACATTTAACATTTAACTATTAGCAGCAGATAACTACGATGTTTAAGAAGAAGACGAAGAAGAAGAAGTAGTAGTAGTAGTAGTAGTAGTAGAAGAAGAAGAAGCAGATGATGAAGAAAGAAAACAACTTGGCAAAGCTTTAAACAATTTAATTTTTCCTTTTAATCGCATTGATAAAATGAAATGAAAAACTGAATTTTTGTTTTTTATATGTTTAGTTTTTGGTTTAATTGAAAACATGTTAATAATTTTACGAAAATGTTAAGATGCAAAGCAAAGCAGAGAGCAGCAATAAAAGAAACAACAAACAAACAAAAAAAATTATATAAATTAAAACGCACAAAAATGCTAACAAATTTTCATTCTCATTTCTCAATTGATGACATGCATAATTTCCTATTAATTTTAAATATTACAAACTAAAAAGTCGCTAGAAATTTTCCTATTATCGTTTAGCCAGTTCAGCAAAAAATACACAACTTACACATTTGAACAATTCATTTATTTATACACACACACGCACACGCACACACACACACATGCAAACCTCAAGGAACAATTTGCTGATCATTTAGTTGAGCGCAGATTTTTCGCCCCATCAAGTTTTCCTCTTTTGCATTAACCTTGAATATAATATAATACTACATAATATTAATAAATATATAAATATATGTTCTGTGATCTGTAGCATACTTTGTACAAAGTGTTTTTTTAGCATAATTATGCGTTTTATATTTTACGATTTGGAAATGAACGAAGAATGCAGAAAATCCTTTTAATTATCATTTGTTCAATCGGGCACAATCCCTTTTTTTCCCAATTCAAGATGTAACATAATGATGAAAAGAATGCAAAACAACAACAAAAAATAAAAAATACAACAAAAAAAAAACAACAAAAATTAAATTATAGCTATTACAAAATAAATTACATAAAAATACTATTCAAATATGACACAAAATCTGTTTGGACTTTTCTTGGGTTTTCTTGTGAGTGGTTTCTGGAAATTACCGATCTTAAGTTGGCTACCTGCACTAATGCGGCATTCGTTCGGTAGCTGCAAAGAGAATTATGAGGAAAACGGGCTAACAATGTGAAAAACCATTTCCCATGTAAACAAGTGCAACGAATTGCAGCAAACAACAGCAACAACAACAACAGCAACAACAACCACGAACAGAGGGAAATGATAATGCCCGCCCGTGCAGCTCGAACGAGTTTTCTCACGCACTGTCATTGTCCGTTCTCCGCTCTCCGCTCTTGTTACCGTTGCTGCTGCTGCTGCGGCTGCGGCTGGCCATTAGGGGTTTTCCAGGCGGCAGCCTCAGGTAGCCCTTGGCTGAACTTGCACGTGTGCGAAATTCTCTTGAGAAATTTTTCGGTGACAGTCGGCGGGCAAAATGGATTTTGTTGTTGTTGTTGTATTTTAATTTTTGGGTTTTTACGCGCAGCTGAGGCTGCAGCTGCGTCGCAGTTGCAAAGTCGCCGTCGCCTATTAGCGTTAATGATTGCAGCTTACAATGCAATTGACCAATTGCCTTGGGGCGACTCTGCGACTGAGGTCGCTGCTGAGGCCGAGAGACTGCAGCGACAGCGACTGCGACGGCGACTGCGACTGAGACCGCAACTGCAACTGGGGCCGCTCGGTGCCAGTCGCCCCATTCAAATGTCAGTTGGGCTGCCCGCAAACCGAATCAAATATTACGAAATGCAGTTGCACGACTAACAGTTACTCATTACTGCTTAATAATTATATAAAGGAATTTTAAATACATATAAACAAAAAATAAAAAAATTAGTTCCTTATTATTATATATTTATGTACAGGGTATAAATATTGAACTAACCATATTCAATTATAAATAATTATAATTCTAGCTAATATAGATTATACCCAGATATTAACATATGCTTAAATGCTATCAATATACCACTTTTGACAAATTAGGTACAGGGTATAAATACAAAATCTAGAGTATACTACCTGTTACGAATAAAATCATGCGTTTTAGTGCTGTTTACATTTCTTTTAATATCTTTATGCAGTTTAAATACCCCTTCCGGCTATGTAAGTACAGGGTATGTTTGTATTATTACCTATATATTTTATTTATTACCAGTCTTTTGATTTATTTAACTTTTGTGTATATCTTTAATTACACTATACTAAATATACCCTGCAGGTGCTCTTTAGTACAGGGTATACACAAACATACATACATATAGAAACTTTTGTTTCACATGCATTGTATTCGGCCGCTTGTTGCCCCACAGTTTTGTGGTGCGTTCTCTCTGGTATGCGCTAATTGTTTTGTGCATTCTGCAACAGCTCCACGACGTCGGCTTCGGCTTCCAATTGCAGCGCCAATGAACATGTCTGGACTCTGTCTTTGGCTTGGCAGCGATTACGGCTACAGCTACGGTTACGGCTTCGGCTCCGGCTTTGGTTTTGGCTCACTGGCAATTAGCGCGCCTAGCTCGATTTTCACCCATTTTCATGTTGTTGGTTTTTGTTGTTGTATTTTGGGTGCGACTGGAACGTGAAATCAGTGAAACTTGAATTACCATAAAAACTCGTGTAACAGTCAACAGCTGCGACTGCGCAGCCGGCGCAAACGAACAATTTTTGACATAATAATTGTCAAGCTGACATTTTCAACAACGCAGCTGACAGCTGAGCGCAGCCGAGCGACCAAAACGAACGAATTTAACCACAGCCGAAGTTAAAGCAGCAGCCGAAGCTGTGCTTTAAATGGAAAGCTGAGCCGAATGCTGCCGACGACGACGACGACGTCGACGTGGACGACGACGGGCGACTGGAAGCGACGACTTTGTAGGTGCGCATAAAAATTGCATTTAATTGTGATTTTCACACGAAACACAAAGCGCATGAGCAACTGGCGCCAGTTGGATGGGCGCAGGGGGCGTCTCTAGTCGAGTGGAAGGTGGCGGCAATTTGTGCAACTAGCGGTAAAGCGTAACTACTAAACAGCGCGAGACACCAACACACACCAACACACACACAGACACACAGAAGACAAACTGGAAGGGGCGAAGTGGGGGCTCTGCTGCTGCTGTTGCTGTTGCTGCTGTTGCTGGTGGTTGCTTTTGGGAAACACCTGCAAACGCAAACGCACCTGTTTCGCTAAGCAGCAGCAGCAGCAGCAAAAAAAAGAAAAAACTAAAACAAAGTCAGACACCAACGCCAACAACAGCAACAACATTAACAACAACAGCAACGCGGACACGGCTCGGCAACTTTCGTGGGTTTCAATACTGTGCGCTGGCAGGGGTGGGGGTAGGGGGTAGAGGGAAGGGGGTTACAGCTGGCACTCTGCATGACTTTGTGTAATTGAAGCAGCCGCATCGAGTTGTGTTTTGAGTTTTGACTTTCTTGGCTGTTGTCTGGCTGCGAATTAGGAAATCGAAACCGAAACGTAGCAAAAGGGGGGTGCCTCACTGCCAGGTGGAGGTGGAGGAGGGGGGTGAAGGGGTCTGGTTCACCAGGTGAAACCACATGACATGTGCAATGTGTGTGCTTGCAAAACAAGCGCCTCGCAGGGTGGAAGGGGGGTGTTTATGGTCAGGTGCAAGTGCACATGTTGCACACAGATTTATTTGTGCATCGGAAGCGACTTGGGGCAACTTGGGGCAGTGCAGTGCACTCCATCAGCTGGCGGAAGCTTTTGGCCAAATGCAGCTAGCAGCTGTCACTCTCAGCTGCAACACGTTCATGCAACAACATGTGGCAACTGGCCAGCGCATTGATTTCAGCTGCGTCACCTTCTATTGTGGGCCAAACGGCTGCAACAGCAACTGCCGCATGTTTGTCTAATGACAGCGTGCCTCCCCCCTCCCCCTCCCCCCTGCCACACACACACACAGCAGCAGCCCTCTGCCCCACAATTCCCAGGCAGGCCAAACAATGACAACGAAAACAATTCAAAGGTGCGGCGGCAACAACGGCGACTGACATTTGATCGAAAGGCAGCCGCTGCTGCGGAAGCTCAAACTCCAGACTCCCGACTTTGGACTCCGGACACCGGACCGTGTGCCGTGGCATGCCACATTTTCCAGTTGCCAACAGGCGCTGATTAAGATCGCCAAACGTCTCCTGGCTGCCAACACTTCAGTTTCCAAATGAAAACGAAAATAAAAAACAAAATTAAAAAACATGACTATTCAAAATCTATAACTTTCAGATTCAGAATTTATATAAAGAAATTCAAAATCGGACCAGTTTTGACTGAAGTTTAATTGAAGTTTGAAATAGATACTTGGAAAATTCACATGGATTTTTCCCAAAAAATTTTATGTTCAAAAATGCATATATTTTAAATGTAGATTCAATCTGAAGAACAAATCATGACCAAAATGGAATCAAACGGGAAAATCGGTTCAGTTTTGGCAAAGCTATGGGAGTTTGAAATATGGCAGCTATGAATTGGAAAACTTTATATGTTAAAATTTTTTTTTTAATTTTGGTATGATTTTTTCGCAATAAAGTTTAAGTTTTCAAAATGCATAAATTTTAAATAAATGTTAAATATGGTAATAATATTTAAAAAACAAAACACATTTTTTTTTATTATAAAGCAATATATAAAATTTGTCTTTATTGAATTATAAATCTAGCTGGACAAGAAGCGTAAAATTGCAAATACTTTATTTGCAACTAATTGGTCGAAATATGCAAACTAAAAGTCAACTTCATTAAAGCACATAAAAATATGGGCAATAAATTGCAAAAAGCGTTAAATAAATTATGCTTAAATACGATGGAAAAATGGAAAATTGAATATTATGCAGAAATGCGCATATGCAAAAAAAAAAAGAAGAAGCCAAAAGGTAAATATTTATACGAGCTGCCAATTGCCAGACGCCGAGCTGCCATCGAAATTTGCGGGCGTTTTTCCTTCATTTTTGTTTTGGCGGTTGGTTTTTTTTTTTTTTGGATTTTGGCGCTGACGTTTGACAACAATGTTGCCAAAATGCTGCTCAAAAGGCTGATCCACAGATGCACAGATCGGCGGCACCACACCACACCACACACACACACACACACATACGTACACTCGATCCATGGAGGAGGCGGCGATGACGACCTGGCAACTGGCAACTGGCGGCTGGCGTTGGCGGCAACTGCAACTGCAACGGCAACGGCAACAGCATCTGCATCTGCATCTGCATGTGGCAGCTACTGTCGCGACGCGTGAAAAATAATATTTATGGCAAACAAATTTTCCTATCGACAGCAAGCGGCGCCGCAACAATTTTTTTTTTTTTTTTGAATTTTTTTTGGCGCACCCAACGATGCAACTGCAACTATTGGTGGCATGTGTGAATATGCGGCAGCCATATAAAATAATTAGGCAGCTAGTCATAAAAAGTGGCAAAAGGTGGGCCTGAATACCTGAAATTCAATAGTGTTGTGTGCGTGTGGCAACTTAATGTCAACGTAAATTTTGCGGCGCGAATAAGTGCGTCCATCAGCCAAACAAACAAACAGACAAACGGACCAACTGGCAGTCTGTCTGGCAGTTAACTGGCCAGCTCATAAGTTAGCCAAGTTAGCCAAGTACTTGGAACTGGATACTCGGAACTGGATACCAAGTGATGCACTCAGAGAAAATCGAAGTTTTGGCCCTGATCAAATGTATGAGATAATTGAATGTTTCCTATATGAATTCGGATTAGCCTAGTAAAACATATTAAATATTATATTATTATTGTACACTCGGAGAAAAATCATATGAGTTTTGAGCTTGTCAAAATTCAGTCTAAATGGCATTTTCCAAACTAGACCATAAAATTCTTTTCTAAAGAAGGTTCTTTAGTAAAACTAAAGCACAAAACTTTTATTACCAGAATTTTTGCGCTAAGAATAAATATATAAAATAATAATAATAATAATAATAATACTTATATATAAAAAAATGTTTTCAAAAAATTCCAAAAACAATATATACTTGATAGCTTAAGATTTAACGGTACGTTTTGAGAGCCGCGTTTTTCGGCGAGTGTAGATGGCCTGGCGGCTACTCTGGGCGGGTGCTCTTTGGGGTACTCGCGGCGTACTCTGTCGGCAACCTAAATCAAAGCGTTGCGCATAATCGTAAATTATATGCGGATTGAAGGCAACGTTGCGACTGTCAACTGCCATTTTTGGGCATCTTTTTGGCCAACTTTGGACCCGGCTGTGTGACATGGCCGTGACAAATGTGCGACGGAAGTGCCTTGGCGGCGGCTTCTTTGAGGATGACTTGACTTTTTTTTTTTGGGAGAGGGGAGCTTAAAGACTTTGACAAGTTCGTTGATTTTCATTGATTGCAGTTTTAATGCTACAGAGGCGGTACGTAGCATGCCACGCCCATAAGCCAGACCAATTAACTTGGTTATCGATCAAATTTTTATTGTATCTTAAATAGAATTTGTATTTGCTGATCTCGTGCGCTGATAAAGCAGCAACGAAAATTTATTGAATTTAATAACGCGCCAAGTTTATCGCACAGTTTTTGTCAATTTAACAAATTGCAGCGGCAGCAACAACAACTGAAACAGCAGCAGCAGCAACTGTTGCTGCAGACCAAGCCCCCAGAAAAGTGGCCAACAGCAGCACAATGGAAATGGAATTGAATTCCTAGACGGCTAATAATGTCTTTGTGCGCAATTGACGGCCAAGTGGACACTGGACACTGGACACTGGGCACTGCAGTTGAGAGGGGGAGGGGGGGGGTGGTGGAGGGAGGGCAGACAGGCGTGCAAATGACTGCCAGCTCGAGGAGGCCCAAACGAGAATTATTTTACGAGTGTTTGGTGCGGGGTCTGAGCGGCTCTATCGCCAAGATCAATGAATCAATTAGCGAAAATGAAATGAAAATGAATGAAGCCAAGCTAACAAAATGGGCTTTTTGCTTGAGCCGGGTCCGCAAGCTCGCCTGTGCTGGCCTGGCCAAGGCGTGGGATGGCATTTATCAAAGTCGCTTTGGCTGCTGCTGCGGCCAGCTGGCTTTTGTTTTGCGTAGCGTGTTGCAGTTGCAGCAACTGTTGCTGCCACCGAGCGAGCAGCAAATGGCCGTATCGTATCAATCATGGCAACTTTGGTGGCGCATTAGTCAGAGCCCCTGGCCAAAACAATTCAATTGCCGTCGCCGATAAGAATTATGCACAATTCTATTTAATTTACATTTTGACACTCGCCATTTTAGCAGCTGTGGTGTATTTCCAATAACAACAAAACAAGGCTAGTTCTGAGCGACTTAAATATAATTCAAATAAAGTATGAAGTATACTAAGATATAATCGAAACGAGAGTTAATCAAAGATTAAAGTTTAAATTTTAGTTGTGCATATTTTTATAATATATGTTTTATAATTGTATTTATTAATATTATATTTATTAGAAGCATCAGAATTTTTTCTTCTATACCTTTTTCGTACATAACTCGATCTGATTGCTTTACACACTTCGCCACTAGCGCGATATTCATATAGTGAACTTCAACTATACACTAGCCTGTACAAATAAAATTGATTTTAAATTTACAAATAGTTTATATTAAATTTCAGATCCTTCTTATTCACACAATTTATCTGACAAGATATATATATAAATATAAATTATATATATTTATATTATTATATATAAATTTATTTTAACTAAAATAACAAACTAATAATTAAATATCGTGTAAGCACATAAATTGTAATTTTTCACAACAAACTTGTTTTATAAACTAAAAAAAAGTTAACTAATCTCTCAATTAATTAGGCCAGCAACTTTTCCCTCTCAAAACTATCTGTTATTGCTCAGAAGTCATGTTTTATTTTTATTTCAAGTTAAGTTTTTTGAAATGATCTTGTTAATCTGGCTGTCAGCTGTCTAATTAGCGCAACGGTATCAATGCGAGCGGCAATAACGAGCCGAGTCGGCAAACGCACAAAGCCCTCAATTGCGGCCAAGTTAAGCCGCGATTCGCCGGTGCCTCATAATCGCCGGGCAAAAATCTCATTAACGCCAAAAACCGAAGCTCGACTGGGCCAATTAATAAAGCAGCGTGAAATTGAATTTCTTACTCTTATGCGCAAATTTCACACCCCAGCTAAGTTGGCCCAGAGGCGGCTGATCTACGGCAAATCGGAGAGTGCGAGTGCCAAAAAACAAAACGAAAGGAAACACTAAAAAATGAGGCAAGATGAAGATAGTGATGTTGATAGTGATAGTGAGCGGGGGAGGGGGGCGGTGTTTCTTTGCATGTGCA
Organism: Drosophila nigromelanica; assembly: GCA_004149465.1. Taxonomy (NCBI): domain Eukaryota; kingdom Metazoa; phylum Arthropoda; class Insecta; order Diptera; family Drosophilidae; genus Drosophila; species Drosophila nigromelanica. The sequence goes on along the minus strand of SCDS01001328.1, from coordinate 4,758 downwards.
ACAGAACTGCGAAAAGCAACACAGACACAAACTGCGGCGGGGCCTCCAAAATGCAGGTGTGGTTGGGGTTCGACCTGGGTCCGGGTTCGGTTGTGTGCGGCTATTAAAACTCAATCTGAATTTCAAATCGTAATATAATGTGCCGCCCGTCCGTCCTCAGCTCTGTGGCAGAACAAAGCCAAACGACAAAGCCAACTAAACCTTGAAAGTGCCCGAAAAAAAATCAAAAAAAATAAAAAAAATGAAAAAATGCAAAAAAAAAAAATGAAGAAAATAAACCAAAAACTATTCACACAGCGTCTGAGAAATCAGAGGCCAACGCGAAGGCGAAGCCAAAGAATTTCTTAGGCGCATTTTGGTCAAAACGAATGACCAAAGCAAAGCCAAAACCAAGACGAAAACCAAACCAAACCGAACCGAACCGAACCCAATCCCGCCTGGCTTCGTTCGGCTCTCGCTGATCCCGTCTGGGGCTATCTTTGCGTTTGATCTGCGACGAGACGAGAGTCGCCCGTCGACGTTTTGTGCCCCGCAAGGAATTCTTTCAATTCATTTCGTTGCTCTCTCCCTCTGCCTCTGCCTCGGCTCTCTGTCTCTTTTTATTTGGCAAAAGATCCTTTGGGCACAACGCGCTGCGCATTTCAATGCTGCACGTGCAGGCCAAAAACCAAGTTCTGCCTCTTGCCTGCTTGGCCCCACAGCTGGCCGCCTTTTTGCCTTTGAGCCGAGATTGAAATTTGTTGAACACCGGCGTGGCATAACTTTTTTTTTTTATTTTTTTTTGTTTCTTTTTTTTTTTTCATTTTTTTGCTGCTGCCTCTTTTTGTGCTTTGTGTTCTGTGGTTAACTCTTCTTTTTTTTTGTATTTTTGGGCTCGACTGCGCTTCCTTTTGACGATGACGACTTTTATTAATATTTGGGGATCGGCTTGGGACCCTGCAGTGTGTGTGTGTGTGTGTGTGTGTGTGTGCAGTTTGATATAGTGCCTGAGACACAATGTTGGAGCCGTCAAACAAAGCAATGCGTTTCTTGGAATTGCCCTTTTGCCGCAGCTTAGTCAGTCTTTGCGAGTGCCCTACACCTCAGATAAAGGGTGTATTTAGTTGGGCAACTACCAAAAACTACTCAAAGTTCTTTTAAAAATATAAAATATATGTATAGCTACAATATCTTCTTTATATGTAAAAAGTACATGCTACAATTCGAAATATTGCACATATATTGTACTATCGATAACATATTGGACTTAAAAATTTCCGATAACATCATTGAATAATTTATTAACTATAAAATTCGTTAAGCTTACCTATTTGTATTAAAAAAAAAAAACAGCTTGGAATTTATCGATAACATTTTTATTAATATCGATAACAATGATCTAATTTTAATGACTTGGTTAAAGTTGATGTTTGTAACACTGCATTGTGAATATTGTGAAGGTATTTGAGTTCTTTTGACTAATCGATATATCTAAGCTAAGGGAAAAATATCGATAACATGATCAATTTATTTAAGAACTATAAAGTCATGTCAATTTTACATATTGCATAAAAAATTTAGCAATTTATAGATACGATTTTTTGTTAAGATCGATAACAATCTTCGAACCGATAAATTGGTTTAAATTTATGTGTTTTAAATCTAAGTTTTAATGTAGTGAATACTAGCTCAGATATTTTCAAAATAGCTATTTATCGATAGTGCCAACAAGCTTCAAAGTTTAGCTCTCGCTTCAAGCTATTGCCAATAATTGAACTAACGACATTCAAAGCCGATTTTACGGCTAGCACAAGCTGCCCGGCAATCTGAACTACAGCTCATTGGACCGGTCGATCATTTACAATCGATTCGCATTCATTTGTTTAAGATTGTGAGTTTTGTGCTCGGACTTTGCGAGTTGATTTCGAAGACAAATCATGCCCCGTGGCCTCTTCGCTGTTCGCCTGTCCGTCCGCCTGTTGGCCTGTTCTCGCATTGTGTGGCTTCCACTTTGGCCACATTCATCGTCTCCGTTGTCGCCTCGGGCCATTTACCGCAATTCAGGCGATTGCCAAGTTTTTCGTTGCTCGAAATTAAGTTATAATTTTGCAATGCCAGCCACGGCTGCCTCTTCTTCTTCTTCAGCTTATTGCTCTTGTGCCGTTGTTTCTTCCTCTTGCCAGCTGGGTGGTCGCTATTTGCATTTAAATTGCAAACAAATCATCGTGCCCTTTTGATTTATTGTGAAAAGTCCTCAAGCCGTCAATTAAATGACGGATACGAAAAACAGAAGCCTGCCTGAGTCCCCAACTCCCCTCACCCCCCTCCCCCTACCCCCCTGACAGCAACGGTAGCCAAAATTGTATGTCCACTCATCGTTTATTTATATTAAATTTTTGATTTTTATTTTATTTTCGTTTAAGTCAACAAACTTTACAGTAAGCCGGAAAATGAGGTGCGTCGCAGCAACAGATACGAATACAGGCAAAGATACAGATACAGATGCAGATACAGATACAGATATAGATGGAGAGAGGCAGATAAGGCGTTCGCAGTCATGACGACAAACGACACATTGACAACGATGTCTGCAAGAATGCCACAATTCATAAAAAATGAGAAAAAGAGACAAACAAAACAACAACAAAAAAAAAAGAAAAGAAAATCACAAACAATTCTTGCTGCCACTTGGCAACGAACGTCACGTAGCAGCGGCATCATTAGCCACCAGCTCAGTCCCAGTCAACCCAACCAACCAACCAACAACCCGGCCATAGACACCGCTTTGCCGCGACTTGCTGTTATTATACCCTACAAGAGGGCACTGCGAGTGGGGGATGCTGCATATTATTATACCAATAACAATTCTTTATTATTTCAATAAAATTATTTAAACAAATATAATCCAAAATTTCTGTATAATTCGTATGTTTTTCCTACTGTTTCCCAAAGTTTTGATATATTTTCCTAGAAAACTAGGTGTTCAAAACAACTCTTTTTCACCAATAATTAATTGTCGCTGGTGAAATTTCTTTAAAATATCTTCACCTAGTAAATACATTAAAAAAGGTATTATGATTTCGATATAAAGGTGCCATTATAAAGTTTTTATTTATTTATTAACTCATCTTTTCTGGTTTTTATTTATTAATTTGTTGTTGAGGTAGCACAGAGGGTGCATAGTACCCTTTTATCTGTCTATATGATTATTGTTATTTTACACCATTAATATATTCTATATTAATTTAACATTTTCTGGCTAATTTTAAAAATTAATTTTTTTTAGGGTATTCGTGCGTCGGTTTTAGTCGCTGGCAGAGATTGCTTACATGTTGCTTATTTGCTGTTTGTTTGCTCAATGAGCGGCCTTTCCATTTTCCCACTCACTTTGTTTGTTGTTGTTGTTGCTGTTGTTGTTGCTGTTTGCGACTGTTGCTCATTAATCCCGATTCCGATCCCGCCGCAGTCACAACGGCTGCCCCAGCTGCACCTACTTTTTAACGCTTTTGTTCGGCCGCGGCACCGGCATCGAGATCGGCACACCTGAGAGGAAATGCGTAACGCTCACAAACACAAACTGTGAACACCCGTTCCCAGTCCAATTTGCCGCTGCCTTCGCCTTCTCCTCCCTCCCCCGTTCCCCTGTGTAATTTCCTCGAAATTAGCCGCCTAGTTGCTGCTGCCTCTGCCACAGTTCGCAAACAGCTGCGTCGAGATTTGTCCACGCCGGCGGTCATCATGTGCAGCAGCAGCAGCAGCAGCAGCATCTCTTGTTGATGCAGCATCAGCACACATGCGGGTTAGGGATCTATTTAGGTTCTCTGTGCGTCCGCCTTCAAGTGGCGCATTGTTCGCCCTTTTGACAGCCATTCAAGTGGAATTCCCGCTCCCAGTTGCTGTTGCTGTTGCTGCTGCAGTTGCTGCTGCAGTTGCAGTTGCCAGCGGCAGCGTCTTTTAATTGTTCCATAATTAATGTGGGAACTGATTGGGAAATGTGCTGCTGATTGAACCGTTACACGCAGCCGGAGTTTGGCACATAAACATAAACAAGAAACACAAAAACAAAGACGGAAATTTCGGTTTTTGAGGCCATGTTGAAATTGTCAACAGTTTTTGAGTTCTTGAAACTTTGAAGAGTTGAAGCCTTTCAAACACTTGAAATCTGTGTGCATGAAATGGGCAACGAAATGAAATTCAAATGTGACAAAAAAAATCTTTTATACAATTTTCTATAAAGAAGGCAAAGAGATGGGCTTTTAACGGAGGTTGTAAGTGGGCAAAGTAAAAAAAAATGGTCATCTAGAGCGCAAGTTGCAGTCCAGTGTAACCGACTGCGCAATACTCGTTTCAATTAACAACTTATAACCCATAACTTTGTCAAAACTGATCCGGTTTTCATGTTTGATACCATTTTGATCACAATTTATCCTTGATTGATTCTACATTTAAAATCAATTTTTTTGATTTGTTTTTGGAAAAAAATCATGTACCCCCCCTTAGTCACTTTCGAAAAATATTTGTTTTTTTTAAATTGAGAATTGCGAGTTTTTACTTTTAATCCATTGTGGTTGTCATAATTAGTATAAACAACAACATTAAAGTTGATTTTGGGGGGTCAAATTTTTGGTTAAAAATCATGCCAAAATTGACCAAAATTTTGACAAGTAAAGGTTTCAAATCCATAGCTCCCATATTTCAAACTTCCATAACTTTGTCAAAACTGAACCGATTTTCATGTTCGATGGCATTTTGGTCATGTTTTGTCATCTAGATTAGTTC
>SCDS01001327.1:0-12076 GCA_004149465.1 Drosophila nigromelanica | reverse complement strand
CCCACAGCACGGGCGGGGCCCGCGGGCTGCACCCCCCGCAGGGGGGAAAACTGGGAAGACCTATTTTCCCGGCCCCTGCTGGAACGGGTGGAACCCGCCATTGGCCGCACGCGCCCGACCTTTCTAACCCACTGGCCCGCCAGTCAGGCCGCCCTTGCCCGGCGAGACCCTGCGGACCCGCGCGTGGCGCTGCGGTTTGAACTCTATGCCGCAGGCATGGAACTGGCCAACGCGTTTGAAGAACTGACAGACGCCGCGGAACAACGCCGCCGCTTTCTGGCTGACCGCGCGGCCCGCACAGCCCTTTACCCCACCCGGCCGGACTGGCCGATGGATGAAAACCTGCTGGCCGCCCTGCCCCACATGCCCCCCTGTTCTGGTATTGCACTGGGGTTTGACAGGCTGGTTATGCTAGGCTGTGGCGCGCGCCGCATACAGGATGTCTTGTGGCTGAGCCGTTAGTCTGCAAGATTTAGCGTATGTCTCTGTTAACCCGCCCCCGTTAGGCCGCACGCAGCATAACGGGGCAGCATGTTTCACCCTGTCTGGATCTCGTCATGACGCATAGAAAATTTCTTCTTCTGGTGAGCATGCTCTCTCTGGCTGCCTGCCAGGTGCCGACAGCCAAAGAACGCCGCCAGCTTGATTCCATGATTGGCAAGCAGGCGGTGGACGTGGTGCGGACCTACGGCGTGCCCACCCGCCAGTTTGTGTCCGGCAACCATACGTTCATGTCCTACATCAACCAGCAGACTGACTACTCCATGCCCATGAGCGGCTGGGGTTATGGTGGCTGGGGCGGTGGCTGGGGTGGCGGCTTTGGTGGCTGGGGCGGCGGCTGGGGTGGACCCGGCTGGGGCGGCTGGGGTGGTGGCTGGGGCGGAACCGCCTATACCTACACCTGCCAGACCAATTTTGAGCTGGTGAACGGAGTTGTCTCCGCCTGGACAATGCGGGGAGACGGCTGCTGACCATGCCCGGCGCAGTCTGCATTGCGACTCCACTCTGATTTTTACGGCATGATTTTTTGGGAGACGCCCATGCGGCATCGCTGCGTTCCGGCTCGTACATCGTTAAAACCGGCCCTGCTGGCCCCTGCCTTTCTCGCTCTGACAGCTCTGGCCGGGTGCCAGAGCGGCGCACGGCAGGATACGTATGTGACGCATAACTCTACGTGCTCCTACATGCTCCCCACCGTCTCGGGGGAACGCACCTACGCGCCGGGCAAAAAAGCGGCCGAAAACCAGAAAGGCATTCCGGACAGCGCCATTGCCTACGCAGACCCGGAAAGCCCGGCCTTTTGTGACCGCCCGCTGTCTGACACGCTGCCCTCCGCTATTGAGATGGCAAACTATGTCCACGGTCTGAACAGCACCGGCCTGTTCAGCACCTTGCAGCAGAGCGGGCCGTTTACCGTGTTCGGCATCCCCAATGCCGTGCTGGAAAACTACCAGACGCCAACCGGCAGCAAACTGAATGCACCAGAAAACGCTGCCCTTTTGCGGGAAATTCTGGCCTATTCTATCGTGAAAGGGGAATGGTCGGTCGAGCAGTTGCGGGCCGCGGCCCTCGCTTCCCCCACCCATTCCGTCGGGCTGCCGACTCTGAATGGCCGTATCCTCTCCGCCTGGATTGACCAGCCGACCGGCCAGATCATTCTGGGGAACGGCGCAGGCGTGACAAGCCGCCTGTGGGTGACGGGTGTACCGCAATCCAACGGCCGCCTGTATTTCACCCAGTCCCTGCTGCTGCCCCCGGTGAGTGACCCGGCTCTGACAGTCGCAAAACAGGCGACGCAGGCCGCACGGGCCGATACCCCCAAAGGCCTTCCCGCCCCGGTTGCCGTGCAGCCGGTTGTGCCCCAGCCCAAGCCGGGCCACCGCATAACCGGGGCAGCCAGCAGCCTTGCAACGCCGCCTGTGCTGCAAAACAGCGCGTCCCGCTAAGCACAAAAAAAGCCTGCCAGTTTTTATCTGGCAGGCTTTTTTCATACAGCGGGTCAGAGCCTTACAACAGAGACTGCGCCTTGCTCAGCACCATATTGCACAGCTTGGTTTTCAACTGGCCTTTCAGGTTGGCGAGGGAAAACATCTGGTTGTCCCCCGTCTGAAGCAGCCCCTGCTGCCCGGCGCTATAGCCGCTGGAGGAGGTTACGCCCTGCTGCTGGGTCAGGTTGTTCAGCACAGAATTTGCTGAAGTCGCCGTCGTGCCGGAAAGCACGTTGTTCTGCACGCAATAACCCAGAATACCGGTCAGGTTGCTTGTGCTGGCGGAGGACAGGCTGGGAAGCATGTTCCCCACCATACCCGTCATCCCGCTTTTGGCGCTGCTGGTGGCAGCGGACAGAGCGTTCTGCCCGATGCTGCCAAAGCTCTGCGCCTGTGCGGCAGAGGCCGCACCCGTAAGCCCGGCAACAGCAACCAGTGCCAGAAGAGTTTTCTTGTTCATCATGGGATTACCCTTTTTGAAACGTCCTCAGCCTGTATGCGGCCAGACAGGCCGGGCTTCAAGCTGAAGATCAGGGTGCAGACATGGCGCAGACACGTGGCTGAACTAAGGCGCAGCCTCAGTGTTCAGCCAGAAAACGTCCACAAAGACGGGTTTTCCCAGAAGACCGGACCGGGCTGGATAAAATCCGCTCCAACTTCCGCAAAGGGAGCAACCTGCGCCGGAGTTTCAACCTCCACCACGGCAGGCAGTTCCATCACCAGACACCACCAGCGCACAAGGTCGGTCAGGCTTTCAGGAGCCTCGCCTTCCGCCGCAACTACCGGAATGGCTGTGGAAAAGCTGATATAATCTGCGCCAGCCTCACCCGCCCGCATTGCAGCATCCCGGCTGCCGCCAACGGACACACCCAGTTGCAGATCATCCCCAATCTGCCTGCGTACATCCTTGATGGAGGCCCCCGTAAAACCTGCGGACAGATGCACGCCATCACACCCCGTACTGGCCGCAAGTGCGGGTCTGTCCTCCAGCATCAGGGCAATATCCTGCGCCTGCACCACGGACTGAACGGTCTGAATTTTTCTGATAAGGTCCGCATCCGGCGCATCTGCCAGACGCAGCAGAACAGCCGCGGGGGTATGCTGCTGCATCCCCCGCGCCAGATCTGGTAAAAAAGCCTCGGCGTCCCGCAGAACGGGGGTGGCGAGATAGACATCATACGCCGTCATCCCGGCCCCCTGTCCTGTGGTCACGTCCGCTGTTTCAGCTTTTGAAGATGGTGATGATCTGGTTCAGCAGATCGAGAGCTTCCGCTTTCGGACGCTGGAAGACGTTACGGCCAATGATGGAGCCGAAGCCGCCGCCATCGTGAATGCCCTTAATCGTCGTCAGCAGGTTGTCCGTCCCGGCTTTTTCACCGCCGGAGAAAATCACGATACGGCGGCCGGCAAAGCTGGACTGCACCACATGCTGGATACGGGCCGGCAGCGTGGAGATGTCAATCTTGTTCTGCTCATAAGCCGCCTTGTTAGCGGGCAGAGCAACCAGATCCGTCGGCGGCTTTACCTTGATGATGTGCGCGCCACACAGAGCGGCCATATGGGCTGCGTAAGCACAGACGTCCACAGCGGTTTCAGCCGGTTTGTCCAGCATCGGGCCACGCGGGTAGCTCCACAGAATCACGGCCAGACCAGCCGCCTTGGCTTCTGCTGCCAGTTCACGGAATTCTTCCATCTGGTCGAAGCAGTATTCAGAACCCGGATAGATGGTAAACCCGATACCCGCACAGCCCAGACGCAGGGCGTCCGCCACGGTGCCGGTCACGGCCTGATCTTTTTCCGTCGCAAGGCTGTTGGAGCTGTTGCATTTCAGGATCAGCGGAATTTCAGACGCATATTTGGCAGCACCACATTCCAGCATGCCCAGCGGAGCCGCATAGCCGCTCAGCCCGGCTTCAATCGCCAGTTCAAAATGATAGTGCGGGTCATAAGCGGCCGGGTTTGCCGCAAAAGAGCGGGCCGGACCGTGCTCAAAACCCTGATCAACCGGCAGGATGACCAGCTTACCTGTGCCACCAAGTTTACCTGCATTCAGGAAACGGGCGAGATTTGTTTTTGTACCGGGATTATCGCTCTCGTACTGATCAAGAATAGCCTTAACCTGGGGGGTAAGCGTCATTGGGAAATCCTTCCTCTTGGCTTTTATCCGGGCCGTTATTTCCCGGAACCGTTTATTGGCAATAACTGCGCATGAAATACGCGGCAAGATGCGTTTTTGAAGATAGCGGCCCGGTAAGGTCAAATGATGGCGGTCGCGCCGAAAAAAATACCCCGCCTGCTGACTGATACAGAACGCGAACTGCGGCGGCACGTGCGGGGTCGGTCTGTAAAATGACATTTTTCTGACCCTGTGTCCGGGCCAGCACCGCATGCCCGACGCTGCTGCCGCAATCCAGAACATGGACGTACCGGCAACCTGTCTCCTCTTCCATCTGGCGGATCAGCGCCTGCCACCAGAGGGCGCCCATAAATCCGGCCGCCCCCGGTGCTGAGAGAAACCCGAACGGCGCAACAGACGCCTGTGCTGTCAGCACGCCAGCATTTCGTGCGGCAGCGCAGGCTGCCATGCCGGTGGCGTAATCATGCAGTGTAAGGAACCCGCAGGGCAGAAAAGTGGGGAATAAATTTGGAGTGTTTTCCATGACCATGCTTGACGCCGCCGCGTTTGCGGGTGATTCCTTTTGTGAGAAGGGTAAACAAGAATGCAAGATCAGGGTCCCGGACCAGCTTTGACAGACACACAGACCTCTGCCGCCCATGCGCTGGCAGAAACACCCTCCCCTGCAGAAACTGACCCGATTGACCGGCTGAATCGTGCCTTGCAGCGTATCTCCTTCGCGCTTGATAAAAGCCGTCAGGCAGAACAGCGCAAGAGCGTTGAGACGCAGGAACTCGTCGCTAATGTTGATGTGCTGATCAGCCGCGTGCGCGACGCTCTGGCCCACGCGGACCGACCGGAAGATAAATAATCATGGCGCTTGTTTCAATTCGCATTAATGGCCACAGCTATTCCGTCGGATGTGAAAACGGAGAAGAACGGCACGTTCAGGCCATGGCCCAGCAGGTTGAACGCCGCGTGCAGCGCGTGCGGGACCTCGGTTTTACCGGGGAAAGCCGGGTACTGGTGCTGGCCGCGCTGTTCATGGCCGATGAAATTCAGGATCTCTCCAGCCAGCATGTGCCGGAAAGCACGACGCAGGCCGTGGAAGAGGCCGAGCGCCTGCGTGTCGAGCAAATGCTGATGAACAATCGTCTGGCTGAAATGGCAGACCATGCGGAAGCTATTGCAGCCAGCCTTGAGGACGCCTACATAGAAGAGGCGGAGCTGCCCGGCACGTCAGGCGAGTCATCCCCTGGGCCGATAAGCACTTCCTAAGGGAGCTGGCTCTGTTGTGGCCCTGGTCACATTATCCGGCGCCCACCTGCACACGCAGGTCCTGGAGGTTGAAAGACCAACGGCCATGGCGGCTTCGCACTCTCCTTCTTCTCTCATGTCAGACTCTCCGGCTATTTCCGAAGCCAAGCAGGCCCTGCGCACCCGCTGCCTGAGTGTTCTCAAAACGCGGCCTGCCGGGGTTGATGCCGTTCTGTGCGTACGTCTGGCGCAAATACTGCTGGCAACTGACCATGCCCATATTGCCTGCGTCTGGCCCCTGCCGCATGAACTTGACCTCCGCCCGCTCTGCCATCAGCTAAACGCCGCCGGGCGGCACGTTCTCCTGCCGGAGACACCGCCACGCGGGCAGCCGCTGGCGTTCCGGCTCTGGACACCGCAAACCGCCATGCTACGCGGCCGCTTTGGCACGCAAGTGCCTGATGGACCGCTTATGAGGCCGGACCTCGTATTGGTGCCGCTGCTGGGGTTTGACCGCACCGGCAACCGTCTGGGATATGGGGGCGGCTATTATGACCGCACACTGGCCGCCCTGCCGGGTATTGCCAGCATGGGCTACGCGCTGGCTGCGCAGGAAGTGGAGCAGCTTCCCACCGGGCCGTATGACCAGCCACTCTCCTCTCTGGTAACAGAACAGGAGAGTCTGCATTTTGACTGACTGTAACCAAAGAAAGACGACGGCGTGAGAATTCTGTTTCTGGGTGATATTGTTGGCCGGTGTGGCCGTGAGGCCGTTCTGTCCCGTCTGCCCGCTTTACGGAAATCGCTCGCGCTGGATCTGGTCGTCGTCAACGCGGAAAACGCCAGCCACGGATTCGGTCTCTCCCCCGCCATTGCCACAAGCCTGTTTGAAGGCGGCGTGGATGTTATCACGCTGGGCAACCATAGCTGGGACCGGCGGGATCTGATCGGGCATATCGACGCCACACCCCGCATCATCCGCCCCATCAACTTCCCGCCCGGCACCCCCGGCAATGGCAGCGTGCAGGTTGAACTGCCGGATGGCCGCAAGGCGCTGGTGGTCAACGCCATGGGCCGCCTGTTCATGGACCCGCTGGATGATCCCTTCCGCTGCATGAACGAACTTCTCAGCCGCCATCGCCTCGGTGTGACCACACAGGCCATTGTGGTGGATATTCATGCGGAAGCCACCAGTGAGAAATGGGCCTTTGGCAACGTGCTGGATGGCCGGGTTTCTCTGGTTGTGGGCACGCATACCCACACCCCCACCGCAGACCACCGCATTCTGCCTGCCGGAACAGCCTTCCAGACCGATGCCGGGATGTGCGGGGATTATGACAGTGTGATTGGCATGACCAAGGAACCGGCCATGGCCCGGTTTATCCGCAAAATGCCCGGTGAACGCCTGCAACCGGCGGAAGGCGACGCCACGATGTGCGGCATTATGGTGGAAACGGACGACGCGACGGGGCTGGCCCGCCGCCTCGCCCCCATCCGGCAGGGCGGACATCTGGCCCAGACGCTGCCAGATTTTTAAACCACGGAGCGCAAACCCCGTGGACGCTTCCCCGTCGTCCCGCCACAGAGGAAGACTTTATCTGCCTTCCAGCAGCCTACCAGACCAGTCGCGGTAAGGTTGCCACAGGCCGCAGACCGGCAGCAGCCGCTTCTCTGGCGGCCAGTTCCACGTCGTCGCCCACCATTTCCTGATGAATGCCGCCCAGAATCCATGCTCCGGCAATCCCGGCCACAGCAGCCCCACGCATGTCCGTCGCCAGCGCATCGCCAATGGCCAGAATACGATCCTGCGGGACATTGAGCATGGAAAAAACGGGCGCGTAAATCTCTTTGTACGGCTTACCAACCCACCGCACATTGCCGCCTTCCTGCTCATAAAACGCAGCCAGCGCCCCGGCACAGATCATCCTGCGGCCGCCTTTGACCACAACCATATCCGGATTTGCGCACAGCATCGGCAGGCCGCGTTCCAGACCGACCCGCAGTTCCGGCAGATAAGGATCAACCGAGTCCGTGCCACGCTCGGCATCCGGCCCGGTGTTGAGAATAAACTGCGCCTCTGCCGGGTCTGCCACCCGCTCCAGATCCAGCCCGTCATACAGGCCCAGATCATGCGTGCCCCCCACATGCAGCACGCGCTGACCCAGGCGGGCAAACCACGGATCAGCACGCTCACGCAGCAGGCGGCGTACTTCTTCCCCACTGGTCATCACACCGTCATGCAGATCTCGGTCGATCCCAAACGCTTCAAGCTGACGGGTAACAACATCCGCCGGGCGCGGCGCGTTGGAGAGCATCACCACGCGCTTCCCTGCCGCCCGTAAGGCTTTGAGGCAGGCAACCGCACCGGGGTAAGGCTGCACGCCATCATGCACCGTGCCCCACAGATCAATAACGTACCCGTCATACTGCTCCGCAAGGGAGGACAGACCCGTCAGGGTCTGCATGTTGGTCTGTGTTCCGGGCATCTTACAGGCCCACCCCGCGGATATCTGCCAGCGTTTCCACGCCGTCGGCCCGCATACGGTCCAGCATTTCCTGCTTCAGGCGAGCAAGAATAGCCGGACCTTCATAAGAAAATGCGGCGTAGAACTGCACCAGATCCGCGCCCAGCCGGATGCGCTCCAGCACATCCGCGCCGGATTCAATCCCGCCGCAGGAAATCAGCGTCATACGGCCCGCAGAGGCTTCCGCGACCAGCCGCAGCATTTCCGTGGCCCGCGCACGCAGCGGACGACCGGACAGACCGCCGCTTTCCGTTTTATTCGGGCTAAGCAGCGTGGCAGGCCGGGCCAGCGTGGTGTTGGTCACAATCAGCCCCTGTGCACCACCGGCAATGGCCGCTTCCACAATCGGGCCGACCGCATCATTTTCCAGATCCGGGGCCAGTTTGACCAGCAGCGGAGGCCGTTCCGGGTGGCGCTCCGCAATGGCATCCAGAATACCGCGCAGGCGGGCCGCATCCTGCAAGCCGCGCAATCCCGGCGTGTTGGGGGAGGAAACGTTCAGCACAATGTAATTCACATAGGGCTTAACGCGCGCCACAAGAGCAGGGTAATCCCGCTCCGGGTCCGAGCCTGTTTTATTAATCCCCAGATTAGCGCCAACCGGCACACCTGCCCCGGCCCCGCGGCCAGAGGGCAAAGGCCGGTGCAGGCGTGCCAGCCGAACCGTAAAGCGGTCAATGCCCTGATTGTTAAAACCCATCCGGTTAATCACCGCATGGTCTTCCGTCAGGCGGAACAGGCGCGGTCTGGGGTTGCCTGCCTGCGGGCGCGGCGTAACCGTTCCGGCTTCCACAAACCCAAATCCCAGTTTCGCCAGCGGGCGAATCACGCGCGCATTTTTATCAAACCCGGCTGCAATCCCTAGCGGGTTTGAAAAGCGCATACCCATGGCGCGGGTGGCCAGAGCCGGATCATCCTTCGGGCGGCTGACCGGCACGGACACACCCAGTTGCAGGGCGTCCAGCGCCAGCTCGTGCGCGGTTTCAGGGTCCATCTTACGAAGGAGCGGAAGGGAGAGAGATGCGAGCAGAGACATGCGTCTGTACTGCCCCAAGCCGCCAGACAAGAAAAGAGGAAAAACCATGCCCTCCTCAACACACCGGCTGCCACGGGACGCTGCCTCCCGCATTTTTATCTTGCAAATGAGAATTGTTCTCATTTAAATCAAAGCATCACCGCAAAAGAGGACCGAAGGGCTGCCCCCTTCAGGATGACGCCATGACACGCTCACCGGTTTACCTGACAGACCTTGCCTGCAGCGAACGGCTGACCATCTGGACCATTCGCCGCCTTGCCGGCACGGCCTCCTGCTGCCAGCATGCCCGCAACACAACACCCACCAGCCTGTTTCTGCCGTGCTTCCGGCAGGACTTTCTGGCGGTAGCCCATGCTTTCCATGAGACTCTGAGCCAGATGGCTGCGCTGGAACTTCCCTCGCTGGATATCCGCTCAGGAAGCGCGCTGGCCATCACGCCCACAGAATACAGCCTTCTTCTGGCAACGGAAGCCGCGCAGAATGCGCAGGACACCACGGTCCAGTCCCTGCTCAAGCCGCTCATGTCCTTCCCCACCCTTCTGGCCCGGCTGACCAGAGCCATCACAACACTGGGAGCCTGTCTGGCGGGTGCCGGATACTGGCTCTCACACCACACCGGCTGGCCCGGTCCGGGCTCCATGCAGGTGGGCCCCATGCCCAGAGGCGAAAAGCCTGCTGCCTCGCCGCGCAAACTGCACACCACAGCCGCGGCTCTGTCTCTGACGCGCTGGCATGATTTTGATATTACGTCCGCCCCCATAAGCTGGCCGCAGGCGCTGAGACACGCCCCGTTACCAGACACTGCAATCGCCGTTCTGCACTGATCCTGAGAGACTGCCCCCGATAGGAGCCCAAAGCCGTCAGCTCGACGGCTCGGGCCCTGAGCAAGATCGGGGCCAGTCTTTTCCAGAGCCCGAACTTCGTTTTTCCCCGGTGGCTATCCTGCTGCGCGTCAGGACGTGTTATCCTGCGCGGGATGACTGAGCCTGTACGCCGGATTATTCATATCGACATGGACGCTTTTTATGCGTCCGTTGAACAACGCGACACACCAGAACTGCGCGGCCGGCCTGTTGCTGTCGGGCGCAGTCAGGAACGTGGAGTTGTGGCGGCCGCCAGCTATGAAGCCCGAAAATTCGGCGTCCGTTCCGCCATGCCGTCTCTGGTTGCGCAACGGAAATGTCCGGAACTGATTTTCGTGCCGCCCCGCTTTGATGTGTATCGCGCGGTCTCAGCCCAGATTCATGCGGTTTTTGCCCGCTACACCCCCATTATCCAGCCCCTTTCTCTGGATGAAGCCTATCTGGACGTGACAAATCCGCTGCTGCCCCGCCCCTCGGCCACAGCTATTGCACAGGAAATTCGGGCCGCCATTTATGCGGAAACCGGGCTGACCGCATCCGCCGGCATTTCCTACAACAAATTTCTGGCGAAACTGGCATCTGATTACCGTAAACCTGACGGCCAGTTTGTGATCCCACCCGGCGCGGGAGAAGCCTTTGTGGCAGACCTGCCTGTCGGGAGTTTTCACGGAGTTGGGCCTGCCACCGCAACACGCATGAACGCTCTGGGTATTTATACCGGAGCCGATCTGCGCAGGCAGACGCTGGACACGCTTGTCCGCCATTTTGGGAAAGCCGCCACCTTTTATTATGGCATTGCCCGCGGAGAAGACCCGAGACCCGTGGAACCTCATCGCCCCCGCAAGTCGATCGGCAAAGAAACGACTTACGAAAAAGACCTGCTACAGGAAGAGGCGCTCTTTGCAGCACTGACAACATTATCCCAAAGCGTCTGGCACGCCTGCACCCGGCGACAGACATCCGGGCGCACAGTCACACTCAAACTGCGCTACGTGAATTTCCAGCAACTCACACGCAGCCGCTCCTTTCCAGACCCGGTCACCTCAGCGACAGCACTGGAAGAAACAGCGCGTTTCCTGCTGCACCCACTGCTGCCTCTTCCCCGGCCTGTGCGCCTTCTGGGCATTACCGTTTCTTCTCTTGCATCAGCAGAAGAAAAGCCAGCCTCACGACAACTCTCACTTCTTTCCGATTTTGAGTAATATCAATACAAAATTCACAGAAATAAAAATTATTTTTTACTATTTAGGTATTTTATATTTCTTAAAAAAAATTAAGGCTCTATAAGAAAGATATACTCTGACACATGCTCTGCCAGCGCCAGCAACCACACCCTAAAGACTCTCTTCCCTCGCACGAGGGACAAACACATTCCGCAACAAAAAAGTTAATAAATTATTAAAAAATAGCGTGGAATTTTAAGAAACCTTACGCCGATACCCGCATAACTCTTTGTCCGAAAAGACCAGTATTCTCCAGCGTTTAAATAAAGATGGATTTATTCTTAAATTCGACATCAAAGCAGAATGCCGACTGATAATATCTTAGGCACCCACTATGCTTGTTAGAATTATATCGGAAAATTTTCGATTGTACGAGAAAATACAGCTTATTTGCTGACTGTTGACCAATTAAGCCAACTTACAGAACAAAACGTACGATCCTGCCTTACAGGCAATGAGCGATGCCTCTGCTTCTGTTGCAGGTAACAGGCCCCAGATTTCTTCTGTCCCTCGCCCAGTATTCAGAGGAGTCCTCTGAATACTGGGTGAAGGGGTAACTTTTAACGCAACGGGCGCTTTTCCTGAAAACCGAAGCAAATATAATGAATAAACGGGCCGCGTTCAAAATCAGCGACGTCCGGGTTCGCGCGCAGATAGGCCTGACTATCAAAAAGCGCATTCGGGCTGCGGCCTTCCTGAGAACCATGATTCAGGAAATGTTCCAGCGGGTCGATCCCTGCGGCGCGTACATCGGGATACATATCCAGATACCAGCCTCCATCAAAATAAATGGCAGACTGGAATTCCTGATTTTCCTGCATGGACGGCTGTGCTCCGTTAATTTCATCTGGCAACGAGGCTGTCACGGACGCAATGTCCTGCGGCCTCTCTTCTGCTTTTGGTGCTTCAACACTGGGTTCCTGAGCAAAAGCCACAGCTTTCTTAGACACTCTGGAACGGCGTGCGACCTTGACGCGGAAATCTCACAGAAGGGTTGTACATCGGGTTAGATTATGAAAAAGTCTATTTTGTGTAAAAGAAATTTTCGTAAGCTATAAGACAACCCGA
>SCDS01001326.1:0-42265 GCA_004149465.1 Drosophila nigromelanica | reverse complement strand
CGAAAATTTTAAAATCGAAATTTTTGAATGGCAATCGATTCTATAAATTTATACGGGTTTAAAGAGGTGTATCTTTCCATGATCGGACTATAAATGCCCGAGATATGGTCATTTGAAGTGATTTATGGATCAAAAAACCTCATTATTATGAGCAAATAAGTTCATATTTTCGAACGTTATACCTTTTTAGACTCGTAGAGATCAGGACTATCGATTAGCATTCAAAAATACCCATCCTAAATTTTGACCATTTTTGACAAAAATCACAAGGGGTAACATCACAATTTTTGACAAAATTACGAAAATTTTAAAATCGAAATATTTTAATGGCAATCGATTCTATGGACTTATACGATTCGAATGAGGTGTATCTTTCCGATATCGGACTACATATGGTAGAGATACAGCCATTTTAACGCCTTTTTTAACATTAAACCTCCATATCTCGGTCAAATATGGTCATATCTTGGAAAGATATACATTTTTATACTCGTACGGATCGGGACTATCGATTGGCATTCAAAAATCCACATTCAAAATTTTGACCATTTTTGGCAAAAATCACAAGGGGTAACATCACAATTTTTGACAAAATTTCGAAAATTTTAAAATCGAAATTTTTGAATGGCAATCGATTTTATAAATTTATACGGTCATAAAGAGGTGTATCTTTCCATGATCGGACTATAAATGCCCGAGATATGGTCATTTCAAGTGATTTATGGATCAAAAAACCTCATTATTATGAGCAAATAAGCTCATATTTTCGAATAGTATACATTTTTATACTCGTACAGATCGGGACTATCGATTGGCATTCAAAAACCCACATTCTAAATTTTGACAATTTTTGACAAAAATCACAAGGGGTAACATCACAATTTTTGACAAAATTGCGAAAATTTCAAAACCGAAATTTTTGAATGGCAATCGATTATATAGATTTATACGGTCTTAAAGAGGTGTATCTTTCCATGATCGGACTAAAAATGGCCGAGATATGGTCATTTGAAGTGATTTTTGGATCAAAAACCTCATTATTATGGGCATTATAAATGCCCGAGATATGGTCATTTGAAGTGTTTTATAAATAAAAAAGCTCATATTTTCGAATGAGGGACTTTATTAGAAAAATGATAAACGATAAAACTGATAAAATGATATATTTAAGTCATTTTGAGTTGTTGATAGTATTACTATTGTTTATGTTTTATAGCATAGCTTATCCAAACGATAGCGATTTTAAATTACTTTAGTAAAACCCCTAACACTTTCGTCCCACTGTGCCGTTGGCTATCTGCGTTGATATGAAATATGCGTCGGTCGGCAGGCAGCGGAGATTTATCGAGCGCGAAATGTAATACGCGAGCAATGTCCCGGCTCGGTTCGGTTTGGATCGGTCCGCACCCCGCCACCCCGCCAGGTGGAAGCTTAGTTGTGGCGAGTTGAGTTTTGAGCGCTGGAGTCCAGTCCAGTTGTCCAGCAACAGAGATCGGCGGCCACCGTTTTGGCCGCCACTTTGAGTTGGCTTAAGCGACCGCCGTCGACTGCTTCGCGATGCGATTCGGCGCGCTTATAAACTGCATCCTGCTGGGCGCACTCCAAAACGGTTGCCCCTGCGCCGGACAACGACTGGACATTAACTAATGCATGCATTTATATTTTTTGTTGTGCTCTGCATCTGCTGTGGTTCTGTGGTGCTGTGGTTCTGTGCTGCGGCGGTGCTCCAATAACTCATGGTGACACTATTAAAGCGACGATTTGTAGCCGCGCATAAAATAAATGCGGATTAGACTTTATAAAGGACAAAATGCTCATGACTGAATTTATGCCGGACGCATTGTGGCGTGGGCGTGGCACGCCCTATCGAAACGAGGGGCGTTCACAATTAATTGCGATTTCAAAATCGTTGCATGTACACGAATGTTATCAAAATCAGTTGAGTAAATAAACGCAACCGAAGCAAAGCCCCAAACTCGACACCACTCGACAAAAACACGAAACCTCCACTCGAGGCGACTCCACTCGCAAAAATAACAAACGTGACAAATTTTGTGAATTCAACTGTGAGCGGCAGCAAAAAACGACAACTTTGATGCAACCAAAAACTTTCAACAAGCTGCACACCAAACTTAGTCTAACGGTGGGCGTTTCAACTTTTTCCGGGCGTGGCACTTGCTCCACACTATTTGCCATGTAAACAAAAGTTGTTGGCGCACAGAAAAACAATTGGAGTATAAAATACAGCGCGGATAGAGAAAACACACTTCGCACAGCTCAAAACTCGGCCCGCATCTCGATCTCAGCTGTCGCGGCCCAAACTGGCAAAGAAAATGCTGCTGCCAAGCAGCAGGCTGGGAAAACGAGGAAAACGGGGTTGGGTAAGTGCTGAGTAGCAGTAACTGGGCAAACAATTTTCCTACACACAGTTTTCATTTGTCTAAAAACGGGCAGAAGGCGCGAAATTTGACAAGTCCATTACAAATCTGGCAGCAAAGTTGACAAAGACTTGTCAAGCGTAGGGGCGTAGGGGCAAGGGGGGTTGTGGGGTGGAGCTGGAAAATGTAAAAAGTTCAATAATATAAAATATCCGACAATTCAGAGGGCGTATTTACTTTGAGCTTTGATGGGATTTGCAAACCTTTTATCAATTTCAATTGTAGAGAAAATTTTGTTCAAATAAAAATATCGCAAGTAGATGCAAATTCAAATAATTTAAAATTTGAACCAGAATTTATAATCAGGGATTAGACAAATGTTTGAATTTAAATTTATTGGTCTTTTTAAAGACCTACCCCAATTATTATTGGTTTATTCCGTTTTTTTGTGTAGAATTATATTGTACATGATTTTCTTAAATTCAATTTTAATTCTATTATTTTCAGTTTCCGGCTTAAATATTATTAAAATCAAAGTTATAAATAAAACACATGTTAGCCAATATTTATTTCTAACATCATTGTTATATTAATTTTTTTTACCTTGACATTTTTTGATATTATTGGACCCATAGGTCTCATATTTGAAAACCCCATAAATTTGTCAAAACTAAACCGATTTTCATGTTTGAAGGCATTTTGGTTTTTATTTGACCTCTAGTTTGATTCTACATTTAAAACGTATGCAGTTTTAAAAATAAAATTTTTTTGAATTTTTTGGTCAAAAAAACTTATTCATTTTCGAAAAAAATTTTTTTTTTCAAAAGTTGAAAATTTTTGCTCTGTGCCAATTTCTGACCTCGCAAATTGCAAAAATAAAAATCTTTCACAGTTTTAAAGCTAGTCACCCCCGCATCGCACAAATTACAAAATACCGAAAAATTTCAAAATAACAATAATAGTTAAGAACGTGAACGAATTTAACGAAATCGCTGACACCAGTAACTAACTATATAATAAATACAATATCCATCAATAACTGACATTACATTGCATTAAAATCTAAGTAAATATAATGTGTTGTATTTTTTTATTATTATCGAATTTAGCTACTGCTGCAATTGGCAGATGATCAAAGTTGCCTCGGGTCATGATTCCAACTGTTGTTTCTTGGTGTTAGTCGACATTAGCATAAGATTCCTAATTGCTCATCAAGGTGTTGGATAAATATATATGAAACTGAACGGATACGACAATTGAGATTTGGACCCTTGCGCAATCCAAAGGCCCGGAAAAAACCGGGGCCCAATCCCTCGAGCTGTTCGAGCTGCTCGACCTGCACGTAATGAGGGTCAAAACGCGTGTAAATGCAATGCAAATGTATGTTAAAGTGATTAGCAGCCTTCAAAGAGAGCCTTGACGCAACTTGACAGCAGGAGTTGGATGTGGATGTTCCAAATACACCAGAGGCCTTCATTTGCCACTGCCACTGCCACACCCACACCCACACCCACTGTGCAGGCCGTGTGCTAAATCCCCGCACAGCAGCCGGCAATAAAAACAGAAACAGAAACAGTAACAGTAACAGAAACAGTTACAGAAAGCAGAAACAAATAAAAAAGGCAGCAAGAAAATCATGACGGCAACTATTTGAACGGATGATGAACTTCCATTCGACACTTCATTGAAGTTGACAGATGTGGGCTGGTCCAGGGTCCAGGGTCCAGGGCGTTTGCCATTGTCGCACCCCCGACAATAACAGAGCAGAGCCCAAAAACGAGTGGGTGAAGGGGGGCGAGGGTGAAGGGTGAGGGGAGGGGAGGGGAGTCACGTGTGCTGTCGAGCATTGTGCGGCGGGATTTTTCGTATTTATGCGAGAGATGCGAAAGGAAACATTTACAAATGAAGTTGTAATCGGAAGTTGTTCGTTTGCAGCACCCCTGCCCCTAACCCTCCGTTAGCGCCTGCACACCCCTCATCCACAATAAATTGAGCGACAATTGTACAAATTGTCAAGGCGGAAACGCTGCCAGGGATAGTTCAACAGCTCAGTTCAGCGAGCGAGCGAGCTGCGTCCAGCGTGCGGGCTACAGGATTAGGTGACGAGGACGACGACGACGACGACGACAAAGGCGAGAAAGGGGTGGCCAGCAAAGAATCCGCTGCTGGCCCAATCCTACATATGTTCACTTTGTGTGTGCTGATCCTTTTTTGGCCGCAAATATTTGTTTTTAATAGTCGGACGCGAATTGTTTTGCGAATGCAAATAGGATTTGCCTGTTTTGGCCCCGTTTTTGTGTCTGTCGCGAGAGAGAGAGAGAAATAATAACACTTGTTTCCCGCTACCCGGGCAACTGTTTGTCCAACTGATTAGCCAGTTAGTTGCCCAATTTGACATATGTTGAGATTGCGCCGATTGCCGCCCGGAACACACAGCGGTCCAAGCTCTTAATATAGTTGTTGCCCCGTTTGCGGCTACCTGCAAACGATCCGCGGCCAAAGATCGAAGTAGGGACTGCAAAGAAAGAACCTGGTCCGGTCTGCCTGGTCTGCCTGGTTGCCTGGAGTCTTATCTATAAAATGGATCGTTTTGAAAACGCTCAAAATGTGATGTGGTGGCATTTTCAACTTGTCTGCGTCTCAATATTTTTACTTTCTTTATGGTGCGCAATAGTCGAAGAACTGGTTCACAGTTGGTGGAGTCCACAATTTCCGCCGAGTTCCATGTGGATACCTATTTCCCTCTCTCTCTATCTCTATCTCTCTATCTCTCTCTTTCGCTGTTTCTGTCTGGCTGTTGTTGTAATCGTGTCGTGTCCATTTCGATTATCACCAAAGTGAGTTATTTAATACCAATTTGGCGGCCCCGGTCCGGCATAGAGTTGCGAGAGATATGCGCACTTCAAATGTCAAATGTGAGCAACAGATGCAGTACAGATCGCTCTGTGGGTAACTGCCTGAGAACAGCACTCAGCAGCACTGGAAGCGGAAAATCTTATCGACCATATTGGGCATTTAACTGGAATTTCAGATAACCAGACAGACAACGAACGAAGGAACCTGGTAGCTGGCTGGACAGCTGCAGGACTGGCTCAGCCAGGCGATTACATTGAGCTAGTGGCTGTTGAGCTGTGACAATCGACATGACGCTCTGGCCGATAAGCGATGGGTGCGAACTCAAAGGATCGCCTGCAACTATCAATTAAGTTTACTTCCCCGAAAAGATACCAATAAGAGCATCAGAATTAAGTGTTAGCTTACACAGGAATTCGCTTCGATAAACATTAAATTATGAAGCTGTAAGTAACCCAAGATGATTATAAAATGACTCACTTAAAAAGTAGGCGAAATCGCTGTTTATAGAACAGCCTTTCTATGCGCTTCTCATGGATTTAAGCTCACATTTAATAAGAGTGAAAGAGCTATAGTGAGTTGGATAGAACGAGATCATGTTACCCTCCTCTCTAACTCTCTCTTTTTCTTGTCCCACCTCTCCCTTCCTCTTCCTTAAAATGATCAACTATGAAAGAGTGAGAGAGCGACAAATACAGAATTCGCTTTCTTTCCCCTTTCTCACTCTGCCCCATTGCCTCTAAATCGCTCACTGCCTTTTTTTTAAAAATCGCCTCTCTATGCGATTTTCATTATTTCAAGTAAGGCTTCAGGGCATTTAATTTACTTCGCCAAGGATATAAAACATATTCTCGTAATTTTTACATTCCTATGCAGTTTTCCACTTGCAGTAGAATATTGGGTTTTTAAGTGGTCATAAAATAAAAAAAAAAATATTATATTGTCATGCGCCATGGTGCTCTAGAGAAGAAGATCAAAACGTCGCTTTTGGCTCTTGGTGATGAATACATTTCCCACGTTTCCAGCAGCGAGTGCAGCAGCAGAGATTTTTAGTTTTAATTTATTCAGAAGAAATCTGACTGCAGTCATCGAACGGGAAACCGAAAAACCTGCCAACCGACTGATAGAGGCTAACAACTGCGACTGGGCATCTGGCCCTGGACTGGCATCGGCATCGGGTTACATTCTTTTGTCGGAAATTTATGACTATACGAACCGAAGCCGTCGGCCAACTACTGTGGAAGCAAATGGAATCGGTGGAAACGGTGGAAAATGCCCGCGTGTTTAGCAGCATTTAATGGCTCATTTCGGGTTGATTTCTTTTGCCTGCATATGGGCCGAGATACTGTGAGCCAAGCTGTGAACAGCCAGTAAAATATCTTCGATTTTTGGACTTCCTAGCTTTTCATATGTGTGTGTGTGTGTGTGTGTGTATCTATGTGTGTGTGTGTGTGTGTGTGTGTGTGTGTGTGTTGGGGGCTGCCTTTTAGCGGAAAAGCTGTAAAACTTGTTGAAATGCTTGTAAGCATCGTAAAATGTGCACAGTGAAGAGTCTATTACAATGATGCCATATCGCTGATAACAGCCTTCAACCTGGAGTAGGAGTCGGAATCGCAGTTGCAGTTGGACTTGGACTTGGACTTGGACTGGGAGTTCGGAGTGCGGAGTCTTCTTAACAACATTCGAAAGGTGCCGTCCATTGGTTAGCCCAGAGACGCCACTTGGGGCTGGAAAATTTGAAATGCAGAGTGGCCATAAAATTGGCAAATGGCTTCAGGCGCCACATTGTTGCCGAACAGCAAGAAGAAGAAGAAGCATTTTAAGCGGCATGTTCTGATTTGCGGGCGGGTGCCAAATTGGCAAAGCCGCTCGTAAAACTGCGAATTATTCGGCAGCTTTTTGTTCATGCGACGCGGGGTTAAGTGTAATTGGTAGTTGCTAAAAACGGGTGGCAGTATTCAAAAAAATTTAAGAAATATTTTAAAAAAAATCCAAAATTAAAGTAATAAAATTATATATTTATACATGAGATATATATAATAAATGCATATATTTCGATATTTATATTTATATATTTAAGTGTTATTGGTAGTTGCTAAAAACGGGTGGCAATATTCAAAAAATTTAAGAAAAATTTAAAAAAAAAACTCCAAAATTAAAGTAATAAAATTATATATTTATACATGAGAGATATATAATAAATGCATATATTTCGATATTTATATTTATATATTTATATGTATATAATGCAGTATAACAAGTAAATGCGTAGATAAAATTCTGTCCCATATAAAAATTAATACAAATTCTTTTATTGAGCTATAAATAATTTAAGAAATTGCTTAATTTGTATTGTTCATAAAAAGATGGTGAATTTCATTAAATACTTCTATACAATTAAATATCGAATGACATCGCAAAATAAATAATTATTGACTCTTATTGTCTTAGATTATCTTAAAATGCTTAAAAAATGTATTTTTCTAATATATACGCCCATAAACAGAGTATATGAATATATCAAAGTGAATTGAATTTATGCACTAATGGATGCTGTTGCGTTTAACGTTTCCCCCCTCTTTCCCCCCCGTCCTGCAGTCGCATAAACTCATTCGAGTAGCTCGAAAAAAAGCGGCATTAACAAAATTCATAAGCGATTAAACATTTAAAAGCCCATAAGAGATTTTCATAAAAAATCGATTTAACTTTGTTGCGGCGCTGCGGTGATCGGCTTTATCTTGTCTCCACGTATACTGGGGATATATGCATATATATATGATTTTTCCCATGGGCAGCATAACAAGTTAATTTATGCCCCGCCGATGACGTTGGCCAGAAACAAACAACCCTTTTTTGTTTTTTTTTTTTAAAGCAAAAGCCACAAAATGATAATTGTATTTGTGAAAGACGATGAAGGGAAATTATGAGCGCGAACGAAGTTTAAACAGCGACAATTAATCAAACACGGACTTGGATCGCGTACAAGGTGGAGACTCTGATAACTCTATTATGCGTGGCCACCAACAACAACAAGGTGAGCTCTGTGTGTGTGTGTGTGCGTGTGTGTGTGTTTGTGTTTTTAGTAGCCACTAGCAGCGATTTACAAGCGTTTATCATTTTGGCTGCGCTCGGTTTCAGTTTCAGTTCAGTTTCAGTTCAGTTGCTTAGATAAATGCGATTAGAATTTCTCTTTTGTGTGCAGTGTGCGCTTCGTATAATTTATTTGAATTTTGTGATCTGTCAACAGGTTACCTGAGTTGGTTACCAACAAAAAAAAAACAAAAAAGGGTTGTTTGTATCTGGCCAACGTCATCGGCGGGGCATAAATTAACTTGTTATGCTGCCCATGGGAAAAATCTATTGATGCCTATCTGGCTGCAACTCTTTTATCTTTTATCTATAATCATGGACTTACAGCTATTGTAGCCGACCACAATTCAGGCTCAAAATCCAACTAAACATGACACACAAGTCATATAGCACATATATATTTCTATATATATATACGTATATGGGTTGGGGGTGTGGTCGTAGTAGCGTCGTAATTACCGGATTAAGGACACGTGCCGTTGACATCCTATTGACTTCTCTGCCTTTCTCTCTCTCTCTCTCCATGTGCACTTGGCACTGCTGCTCCTGGCTGTGTGTTCGTCCTTTTGTTTGCATGCATAGGCCGCGTGCGAGGCCAGCGAAGTTCTCCTGATTTAATCATAACTATGCGCCTCAGATCAGGCCCCCAAATCAAAATACAATTTGTTGTCGCGTTCGCATTAAAAATCAATCAGACGAAATTAACAAGTTAACAATGAGCGGCGAATTCACCGCCGCCTCCCACCCCCCACCCCTCCGAGGCAAAACCGAATTCATAATAAATAAAATACATGCTCGATATTGTGGGAAGCACCCCGAGCGACGAATCGAACTGGAACTGAACTGAACCGAAACGAACCGAACCGAAACTGGACGAACGCCCGTTCATTGTGCAATTATGTGACAATGCGAATCGTTTTTTCGTTGCCATTGCTTTTGTCCCGCGCTCGTCAGAAGTCAACGAGTGCGCCCGAGGGCACTCGAAAAAGTAAAAACGTCGCCGGTTTGGTCTCATTATACCCGTACCAGAGCGTTAAACGGGGTATGTTTTGGGCTGAACTAAACATAATAGCATACATTCACTAGATACCTTAGGGTAAGTTATAACAAATCATATAGTAGGTGTATTACCTAGTAAAGTAATCGATATACTGCAAAGAAATCAAGTTATCGAAACGCTCCAGCTAACGAATATTACCTATTTAAGTTATCAATATTCAGCATAGATCGAGTTATCGAATAATCAAATGATCGATATACAATATTTCATGTTATCGATCAACACCCGAAAATTGAATATCGATATACGATAGAAATATAAATGAGATAAAGATACATAACACATTCGAGTTATTTATATACAGCACAAGACTGCATGGGTATTACCCAGCCAAGTTATCGATAAACAGCATAGAATGGTGAAAACATTGCCTTGTTCTGTTATCGATATAACATAAGAACTGTACGGATATTACGTAGTCTAATTATTGATATACAACAGATATATAGCATAGCATATGGTACGGGTGTAGCATAGTCAAGTGATCGATATACAGCAGATCACGGTGCGGGTATTACTCAGTCGAGTTATCGATGCACAAAGCTTACTTTTGTTGGATAACAAGCGAGTCTAGTGAAAACACAAGATTTTGGCACTGGTTATGCATTTGCCCCCGCGGCAGCAGTCGTATTTGAATCTCTTGTGTTTCTGCTTTTGTTGTACTCCCATAAACAATATGGATTTCACGCCTATCCGAAGTGTCTGCTTGTGGGCTCATCAATTTGTCGCTGCTCTAGTTTTATGGCTGCTTTAAAAAAAAAAAACACCTCAGACACAACTCAGTCCAGCCAGCGTCTAGGCATAAAGAGCAGCTTGAAAATAGTATATTTCAAGTCCAAACAAGCCACGAAAGAAAGAGTCACTAAAAACCCAATAGATAAAGCTTATGGACTGCCTATAAAATCTATAATTTGAGTGGACCGATAAGAGTTTATACACCTGAATCACATAAAATGGCTTTATTCTTTGGAATTTCATTTTTTAATTGATTTACCAGACGAAATCAAATAGTTTTTTAATTGATTTTCAATGCGAGAGCGGTTGACAAAAAAAAAAAAACCAAAAAAAAAAAAAAAAAAACACTGGAAAACTAGCTGAGCGCATTTCACAAATATTTCTTTATTTTTTATTTGCGTTAGACATAAAATGTGGAGCTCAACAAATTTTATGCGTCTTTAATGTGCTAGAAAATAATGGCGGCGCTCAACAACAGCAGCAACAAATTCCTATGGCAAAGAGCTCCCCAAACAATTTATGCATGAAATAATTTCGTTCGAGAGCAAATTTGGTTGATTTCTTATTTCTTAAAATATTTAATACCAAGACTTAATTTTCTTTTCCTTTTCATCATTTTATTTAAAATTTTAAAGATATTTCTAATTTGCCAAAAACATCACTTCGTATTATATTATATTAAATTTATATAATTATATTTTCAAACTTTAAATTTCAAATGATATTTCAAAATTCTATATTTGATATTAAAAAACACCTTAATTGTGTATTTAATATAATGTGTATGTAAAATATATAAATTTCTAAATACCAAATTAAAGTTTTAAAAATTATAATAAATTTATTTTATATTTAAGTCTCAGTGCCCCTCTATTAAAATGGTTTACTCCAAAGCAATAATTAATCACAACAGTATAAAATACTAATTTTACATTGTTTTTATTCACTTGTAATTAACGAATGAAATTGTTGTACAAATACAATTTTTGAGAGACATGCAATTAAATATTTATAGATACTGCCAAATTTTTGGCTAATCCTACCTAAAATCATTTCGGATGAAATAAATGAACATAGTTGCAACAAAAATCATGAAACTCAACCAATTTGCCATACTCAACATGAATATGCTAAGCTACAAAACTTAACTGTTATAGACACGTCTTAAATAAATTGTTGTAATATATTTGCAGTAGTTTTTAAGCGCCTACGAAAGTAGCTTTTGATGTGTGGGGGTTGCTCTTGCTCTTGTTGTTGTTGCTGTTGCTGCTGTTGCTGTTGCCGTTGACTTTTGTTTCTGTCCATTTTGTGTGCTCTGGTATCCATACGTGTGTGTGTGTGTGTGTGTGTGTTTGTTTCACTTTGTGTTACACCAAAAATGCGCCGCAAAGCCAAACGAGGCAGTTGCAAGCGCCAATGCAAAGTGCAGCAGCAACAACAGCAGCAACAGCAACAACAGCAGCAACAGCAGCAACTGCAGCCATTGCACTTTGCATAATGGCTCAACATCTGTGTGTGTGTGTGCGTGTGTGTGCGTGTGTGTGTTGGCGCTGTGGTGTGCAGCCATTTTGCGCCTGTATTTAACGCTGTATCAGTGTGTGTGTGTGTGTGTGTGTGTGTGTTTGTATATCATTACTTATCAGATACTTATTATGAGCACACGATATCGTATATTTTGGCATGCGTGTGTCTCTCTCTCTGTATGTGTGTGTGTGCATGTGTGTGTGTGTCACATCTGTGTGTTTGGTAAATATGCAAATGAGCCTGTTTGTTGCCACTACTGTTTGCCATTGTTGTTGCTGCTGTTGCTGCTGTTGCTGTTGTTGTCGTGCGTTGATTATTGTTGTTATCGTTTGCCGGGGCTGCTGTCGGTGTTTTTGTAGTTGTTATTGTCGGCACCGCCAACGACAAGCCAGCAAACATTTGATTATGATACGAAATCGATATAATTTAAGCGATGCCAAACCAGACAAACGGATGCGCACCGTTTGTCAGGGCGACCCTCCCCTCCTGCCCCACCCACCCCCTCCCCCCCCTCCCACTGTTGACTATTCAAACGTAAAAAAAAGATGGAAAAGAAAAAGCAGAAACTGTTGGCCAAAGTCAACAGCAGCTTTGCTACCTTTTGGCTTTTATGTTGCTGCTGATGTTGTTGCTGTTGCTGTTGCTGTTGTTGCTGTTGTTGCTGCTTCCATTCACCCATTCATCATCCTCCGCCCATTTGCAGTTGCTGCGGCTTCCGCACACATCGCGTGTTGAGAGCGGCGCACATTTTAACGCCTTTTTAAGTTTTGCCGCCAAACAAGTGCAATTCTCACCACAACAACAGCTAGCAACAGCAACACCAACAGCAACAGCAACAGCTAGCAACAACAATTGCAGATACACGAAAACTAATTACAGATTCTAATCGCGTCATATTTTTTCCTTCAGTTAGCTGCGTTTCGTGCGCGCGTCCCATCAATATTTTTGCATGGCCCTTTGTGCGCCCAACATACACACACACACACACACACACACACACACATACACAACCAATACACACATATTTTACCTTCTTTTTTTTGTCGTTCGTTTGGACTGTTAGCATTTCTTTGACCGTTCTCTATTTGTTATTATTATTATTTATGTGTATTTTTTTTTTGTTGTTGCTGTTTGTGCTGTTTTGTTGACTAGTGCAACGGAAATGGCTGTGGACGCGGAAGTGAATTGTTAGGCGCCTTCGACTCGGCTCAAGATGAATGGGCTCCAAGTTGAACGAGCGAGCAATTGAGAAATGTGCGAGAAGCTGCAAAAAGAGAAGTGCAAAGTTCTCGTTCAGTTTGTTGGCATTTTGAAGAAAGCATTACAAGTGCCTCGTTCCAATGGAGTTATTAAGCGCCAAGTATTGTTACAACTAAAGAGCCGAGAAATAACTTGGCTAGCAGGAAACACTGCAGCAGAAAACGGGGTAAGTCAAAGAGATTGAAACTATGCCTGACATGGCATTTGGAAGGAACTTGGCTTTTGACAAACTACAACAAATACTCGAGTTGGCATTTGAAGGGAACTTGGCTTTTGACAAACTGCAAAAGTACTTGAAATGGTATTTGAAAGGAACTTGCTATTTGCAAAGGCATAAAATAGAGTTTAAAAAAATATTTGAGAAAAGATAATATCACTAATTTCTATTGGTAGACAAAAAAAATACAAATTCTGGAGAGATGATAACATAATTTATTTTCTACTTGAATTCAGATTTATCTAAAAAATAAATAATTATATTATATATTTCAGAATGCGATATATGATCTTAAAATTTTTTTTTCAGTTGGAAAAAACTGGATAAATAATAATACTATTTATTCCTTTTTCACCCCCTTTTTATTCTTTCTTAACAACACATCTACAGTGAAAAGTTTTAATAACGAACAGCTAACTTGGACGGGCATTACCTTTAACTGTTACGTTTTTATTTATTTTTTTAATCTTTTTTTTTATTTCTTTGACAGATCTATAAATGGAACATCAAAAACTGGAGCGTAGACATTCGAGCGAGATTATTCGAGCGGGGTAAGTACCTAACTTAAATTTCTTTAAATATTTTTAAATATAATATTATACAAAAAAAAAAAATTATATTATATGTATGCATATAGTTTATATAAATATAAGGCAGTGTAAGTGTATTAAAAACTGTTTTGCCGGCGCTTAAATTCGTACAAGAACTTCTAAACGTACACCTCGAAAAAATTGGTATCGCCTACCGGCTAGCAAATTTCTACGAAATTCCGGCACAGGCCAAAGCCGCTGCCGCAGCCGCAGTCGCAGTCGCGGCGAGAGGACAACGTCAAGCCGAAGGCACGGCAAAAACTCATAACTCAAAACGGCAACAGCTGTTTTTTCGGAGCAGCAGCTGAAATAAAATGCAGCGAAACACCCTGTACGGCCCACAAATACAACTCACACACACACGGCACACACACACATGCACACACACACACGCACACTGTGAGAGTCAGGCAAGCGTAACGCGTGGCTGCCGCTTGGGCAACGCCCACTTTTTTGAGTGACTTCAGCGCTCTTTCGTTCGCCAATTGAGTGACTTTTTTGAGTGGTGTTCGAAAGAGCGCAGACGCAGAGCATCAAAACAAAGCACTAAAAAAAAACAAACTAAAAAAAAAAACAAAAATAACTGGCGCACGTTGTTGGTCATAAAAGAAACAAAAACAACAGCAACAAGCGACGTTTCTTTTTTCTTTTTTTTTTTGTATGGCTTTCAAAACAAAATGGCAACCATGAGCAGCAGCAGCGACAACAGCAGCAACAACAACAACAACATCGCCGAAAGCTAAAAAGCAAAATGTGTTCAGCTATGCGCCCGCTATCTGTAAAAGCTGCGTCGACGCCGACGCCGACGCCGACGTCGACGTCGACATCGCGAACGTTTGTTTAACTTTTATGCGACAGCTTCAACTTTTCAAGTGCCACACACACACGTGTTCTCTTATATATGTATATGTATATATGTATTTGTGTGTGTGTGTCCTCACTACTCGAACATCCTGTCAGAGGCCGTAGAAAATATTTATGCAAGTCAAGCGCCGAGCATTTATGAACTGTCAAACATTCTCAACGCAATTCCAATGATTTTGATACTTTAACATTTTCGGAAAATGGCAGCCAAGTGGCGGATGAGTGCAGACGGGCAGCGGGGCAGACTCTACACACACACACAAACACACACAAACACAAACACACACACACACACACACATACAGATGCACGTGCCGCACACAGAGAGACAGACAGATGGACTCGCATTGGCGTCAAATTGGCGGTGTTAGTGCATATGTGGGTGTTTTCCATGTGGCGAGTGCTCGAGTGGAGCTCTGCAGAAGAGAGTTGAGAGGGAGAAGGGAGAAGGGAGCTGGCTGCCTGGCAAATGTTGCCCATTTCCCGCCTTGTGTGTGGCATAAATGTTGCACGCGGCGTATGAGCAATTTTCAAGTTGGTGCGAGCCTTAAATTGACATAGTAAAGAGTTGTGAGGCAACTTTAAAATGGCGAATTTGTGCAGGTGTCAGAGAAATCGATTGGAAGCTCAACACAAACGGGAGTTAGGCGAAATTGAAGATGGGCGTGTTGTTAAAGCTATGGAAAATTTAATTTCTATGAAGCTAAGCATAATTACGTGCCCTATACTTGAATTATATTTAAGCTATATAGCTTTTCTTTTTTTTGGATGCCTAACTACAAAACTTTACTATTTCTTAAGAATATTTACAACATTTTTATCCTAAAACTGTATTGTTGACATATTTCCGATAAAAATCGGTTTGGTTTTGGTTCGTGGAAAGTTGGAACTATAGATTCTGGAATATTTTTTGAAAAAATTTTTGAACCAAAAATTATATCTTTAATTTCGTATGTAGAATTAATCTACACGCCAAATCATGAACAAAACCCCAAGTCGCATTAAAATCCATTAAGTTTTGGCAAAGTTATGGCCGACATAATTTTGGACCTATGCCTAACTAAGATTTATTTTTACATGAATTTTGACCAAAAATTTTATCTCAAAATTTGAATCCTAAAATAATCTAGAGTTCAGTTTTGGCAAACTTATGGCCAATATATAGTTGACTCATTTTCATATTATTATTTTAGTATTTTTAAAATACTTATTTGTGAGAATAATTTTAAAATAATAAACCACAATTTTGTTTTCAAATTAAATGCAGAAATGAAAATCATGCGAAAACATAATTAAAAAGTTTATCCGTTTGAAAATTGAATTCGTTTTGACCAAGTTATGGCAATGAAAAGTTTTGATCTTTGCTGACTTGGGTTTTTTTTTTGGGAATTAGTTTTGGCAATGTTTTGAAAAGAGAGTTAAACGAACAATCCATAAACTCTAGATTTTCTCACAAATAAAAATTCCTAGAAATCTGCTCGCATAGTTTACCTAATTCTCAGGTCCTTCAAGACAATGTCGAAATCAAAGTCGAAAGTAATCAGAGGCGCTACACTTGATCGCACCGCGGCCAGTGTAACTGGCAGTCTATAAAGACCCACGAAATGCAAACATTGTGCAGTCATAAAGCCAATATGCGACTTCATTAGAAGTAAACCGAGTTCAAAGATGAGAATTGAGTTTTTGGTAACAAAAAAAGGTAGCGCCGCCTTCGGTTTCAGGCCAGGCGCTAAGTGCTAGGTGTGAAAATGGTCAAAGATTTCCATGAAAAACTGCCCCCCCCCCTCTCCGCGCCTTTAATTGTATTTGTAATTTTCATGAATTTTACGACGCTTTGAACAACTTTTAAATCAAATATGGCGCCGCTTGCAGTCGAAAAAAAAAGTTGCTTAACATATTTATTTTTTTATTATATTTTTTTTTTTTTGTGGGGTAGCCAGAAACAAAAGGCAGCCGTTGCTCATTTGCATGAGGGCGGGGCTGGCGTAGGGGAAGGGGAAGGGGGGGAGGGGGGGAAGCAGAGCAGACTTGCACGGCAACACTAACAGGATATGGCAGTGAAGCACCAATAATCCTTTTAATAAATATGATATCGCAAAGGACCAAAAAAGCCACAGCGGCACCGGCGATGCCTTTCCAGCTTTTCCGTTTCCCCTCCCGACTGTCCCCTGTCCCTGTCCCTGTCCCTGTCCCCCCGCTGGCTGCTGTGTGTAGGATACACAGCTCACAGTGGCAACAGCAAGGACACAGCCGTAGATAGGAGGCAGTTGCCTCTGCTCTCCACAAAGCGGAATATGTAAATGAAAAGTACTGATGTTTTTTAAAAGCTGCCAAAAATAAACAACATAAAAATGCACAAAATACGAATGGAAAATGGTAAAATTCACAAAATGCATATTTGCTCTTTGTTATAGACGATGTTGAAGTGGGGGTAAGCACCTTTGGCTATGCGATTGGAGATCCCTACAAATACGACCGACTTTCTGACAATATATGAGTGAGTTTTTTTTAAAAGAAAATAAGGTATAAGTGTGGGTAGATTTTATTCAAACTGATTGATCTGTTAAACTACCTCACAAATTGTTAAATATTTTTTCAGTTTAAATGTGATAACTAAATAATATTTTAAATGAATTTTTTAAAATAATGTTTTAAGATTTCAATGTTTTATTTGTGGTAAAAACAAAAATGGGAATATCGTTTACAAAGTTTAAATACTTTAATATAAATATTTACCTGAAATCTATTTTTATTATTTTTGAACTTTATAACCAAACTGCCCGTAAAACATTTAAAAAATATTTAAAAATGACCCAAGAGAAAATGAAATATTAAAATTAAGAGTTTGGCATACAAGTACCTTATTTTAAGATGGTAGAAACTTGAATAATTAAAACAATCGTTGTTTATTTTTATTCATTTATTCAAATCATGTACGAAAAAATTCTTTCTTATTAATTTTGCTTAAATGTGACGTTTTTATGCGGATATGTTATATATAATAATAAATATAAATATATTTCTATTTATAAAAATTATATATAGTCATAAACAATATTTTTAAAAGCCTTTCGGCTCTCCATTTTAAACACATAAATTAAGTATAAATAAATATAGAGCATTTGCAATTCGTATTTAAACGAAACTCATGTTTGCTTTGTTTTTTGCTTGTTTGTTGGAAAATATTGTCGAATATTTTCGACAGGCGAAGGCATCAAAAGTACACACACAGAAATGCACACACACACACACACACACACACACACATACCCACACACTCTCACACATATGTTAACGCAAACACACACGCTGATAAAAATGAAATAAACAGAAAAAGAAGGCAACAACTTTATGCACATATTTACATGCAAATTGTTTGCTTTAAAATATGCACAAACTTTTCTTTTCTTTACTTTTTTTTTTTTGTTGTATTTTTGGTAAATACGAATGACAAACGGAAATAAAAAATCAAAAGTCGCCAAACTCGAGAAAAGTTTGCAGTTTTCATATATTTTCCAATTTTACCCTATATTTTGGTTTAGCCACCCTAAGCTGAGCGTGGGCGTGGCACTGGCACTTAAACAATTAGAAGCCACCCACAGCTGGGAGCCACCTGCAAGGGTAACCGCAATCAAAGGCCATTGATCCTTTGGGCAATAATAAATCTACATTTGTGTTTGTTGTTGTTGTATCGCCTAATCATTAACAACAATTGCCGCAATTTGCCGAAATGATTATCGGATGCAAACAAATATGCAAAAATTGATAAAATTCATGAAAAACCGAAAGTGCAAAAGGGCGTAAACATTGAAAATAAAACTAAACCCTTTGTCCCCGCACGTGTTAAGGGTTGGATGCGTGCTGTGGCCAGCCGCGTGTTAAAGGGTTGTGGTTGGGTGGGGCAGGTGGCAACTGCTGCTGCTGCTGCTGCTGCTGCTGCTGTCTGCTTTGTGGTTTTTCGTCGAGCGGGTGGTTGACTCGAAATTTGTGCAGTTACAAGTTGTTATTATTTATGAGGCAAGTTCTCATGTTTCAATTGGCAGCGACAAAAATATAATTGTGATACATTTCACAATTCACAGTTATTTTTTGCCCAACAATAAAATCAATTGAAATGTTGGCAAACATGTCAAAATAAATTACACACGCACACACACATGTGTGTGTGTGTGTGTGTGTGGGTTGTTTACCAGACGGGTGTGTGCCACAGTTTGGGTGTTATGCAAGTGGCAACCACAGAAACCGAATTTTAATTTGCACGCTTGCAGCATTTGTTAGTCAAACTGGTGTTGAGGTGTTGACGGCGTCTCAACCCCGAAACTGATGGCAAACTGAAAAACCGAACCCTCCTCGTGAACCCCTCGGGATCTAAGCGGCTTACAAAGCGCTCAAACGTAGACAGGAAATGTTGAGAACGCAACCCAACCCAACCCCCCCAAAACACGCCCACGAGAATTGCGCAACTTTTACGCCTATTTGCGGGCATAATTAAGTTAAAGCCCAACAAAAGAACAAGCACAAAGCGAAAGGCAAAAGTCGAGAGGTGCACTTGAGAGCGGCATTACCAGAGTTTCATTCTTTTTTTCTGTTCTGTTCTGTTATTTATTTATTATTATTTATTTTTTTTTTTTTTTTGTTGTTGTTCCATTTCCCACAGTTCCAGTTCCAGTTGGAGCCGTCGTACAGTTACAGTTTCGGCACCTTGCGGACCGCGATCCGAGGGCCGAGGGCCGAGGCGCTGTTGCCCCGGGTGAGGTTAACCCATCATAAATCAGCGGGGCACGAGAAAGATCATTAAAAGCGAATCTCGCTATCATAATAAAGAAATCACACGAGAAAACAAACCGAACGGAACGGACTCTCGGCCTCACTGGGCCTCTTTATTTGATCGCTCAATCAAAATGATAAATGAAAATTAATATTTCTTAATATTGTTTACAAAGTGAGAACTATACACACGATCATTGCTTTGCATTCCAACAGCAACAGCAACAGCAACAGCAACAATAACTGCGGCAACAACTACAAATGTAACCTAATGTGCAAAGCTTAGGCAACATTTGGTTGTATCATTATAAAATATAAAGAAAGCTGTTGCGCCAACTGAACGAAACTTAGATACTCTTCCAAAAAAAAAGGCATTTTTATCAACATATTTTAGTCTGCTTAAAATATTTACAAGGCCATTTTTATTTTGATTTCGTTCAACATTTTGTAGATTGTGTAAAATATGCTTGAATTAATTTGTTTACAACTGAATTATTATTATAAAATGTATTAAGCCACTTATTTTGTAAAATATTAAAAAATGATAGTTCATTATGTTATATACGCTAAATCTAAAATTAAAACACTATTTGTGAATATTTTTTTTTTTAATTTGTTTGATTTGTTTTTTTAATTTGTTTGATTTGTTTCTTACATATCATTTTTGTTTGCTGTAATATTGGATCAATAACATATTTTACCCAATTCCTTTATTTCTTGAATGGTATAATCGATCAATTGATTTTGATATAAAATAATATCAATAAAAAGTTTAGTATAATATAAATATACATATCGTATATACTTTAATGTGATATTTAATTATGCCTTAGCATTTGTTATGTTTTTAAAGAAATTCCATAAATTTGTTTTTTTTATTAAAAAAGTAAGTATATCTGCAAATGCAGCATCTGTAGTCTAAATTTGGTAATGATGAACTTACTTAAATGCGGTTTGTTCTGCTGGTAAGTGTACAAGATTGGACTATAATAAAAATTACATTTGCACAAGAATACAAATATATTTTTTTTTTGATGGGTCTTTCCCATTTATGGGAAAGGCGCTGCGGTCAATATTTCATGGCGTAGCCATTGTTTGATAAGAATTATTGCAACAAATCAATCACGAGGTTAAGTGGATCTCGCGGAGCGCTCGTGAAATGTGACGGCACATGCATCAAGCGACACGCAAAGGGCAGCGAAATGGTCAAAAGAAAACCCAAAGCCACAAAATGAAAACAAAAACAACAGCCAAAAATATTTAACTAAACAACATGAGCAGCAGCAGCAGCAGCAGCAACAACAGCAACAACAACAACAACAACAACAACTGTGGCAACATTCATCAACATCAAAAACAAACAAAAAGGCGCGAGTCAAAGCCAACAAACAAATAAACAGTGAAAGAGAAACGCAGAGAGAAAGAGACGAAAGACGCTGCTTAAGTGCAAGTGCGAAAGAAAGAGAGCCGCCGGCGCGGACCTCGGCCAGTGCCCCAACCCCAACGCGAACCCCAACCCCAACCCCCGACCAGGCCAGCAATTTATTGCGGCTAGTTGAGACGTCTCAAAGTTGGTTATGTTGCTTGATGGTTGATGGTTTCTGGTTGTTGGTTGTCGGCTGTCGGTTGTCGGTTGTCGGTTCTTGGTGGATGCCCCCGTTGACTTTGACGCCGCTTTTGGCGGTTGTCGCGGTTTTGGCTCTGAGTTATTGCCGCGCACTTTGGCCGATTAATTGACTTATGGGCAGGTTGCCAAGATGGGATCGGCTCGAGTTCATATGGCTTGGAAGACTATGGGGTTCCAATTAGGACAAGACCCCATCTCTATAAACAGCTGCCACAAGTGTGCATTACAAAAATATCTGTGATACTAGATTTCTTATATATCTATTTATATATCTAAGAAAATGAGCTAAAAAGTTATAAATTTAATTTTGCACGTTTTCTATGAGTTAACAATATATTTATTAAAAGCTGAAAAAGTAATATGATCTATGATCGAAATATGAAAATTATTATATCAAAATGCTAGACTTATATTACGTACTTAATCAAAGTTAAGTTGCACTTCCAAAAAGTTTTAGTTTTTAGGTGTGTAAATTCTTATACTTTATATTAGCTTTTCCCTTTCTTATTAAAATCAGTTGTTGTTTTTTTTCTTTGCCCAAATCCGAAAATATATCTCAAATACATTTTTCACAAACACAAAATTGCTAAATACCTGATATTAATACCATTATCAAAAATGTTGTATTTAATTTCAGCCGTTTGAATTCAAATTTAATTTAAAAATATTCATAAAATGGACTTTAGATTGTAATTACACCATTCCGGTTATACTGGAATTAGGAATTGGTATTTTCTGTGAGTGATAAAAATTGCCCAAAATCACCTTGAAACTGATTTCAAAACTTAACCCAATATGTGCATTACTTCCGCTATAGCACAAACTACCCCAACCTGAAATGGCATTCAAAACTAAACCAATGCCCAACTCGCTTCACCCCAAATGTGGTCTAATATTGAGTCAGCACTCAACTGCGACAGGCTTTAAGCAAATTAGCAGCAATGCCACAAAAGTGTTGCTACTCTCGATCCGAATCCAAATCCGACTCCGACTCCGAGCTCGACTTCGACTTCAACTCCGACTCCGCTCACGCTTGGACGCAGCGTTGTTCGCCTAATCGTGGCACGTGCCTCGACATACATAATCACAGGGCTGACAACAAATAAAAATAAATACAACAAAAATAAAAAGGGAACACAAAAAAGGGTCGTCGTTGTTGGACAAGAGAAAAAAGGGCAGCCACATGCGAATGCGGCACATAAAGATAATCCAATCTTATGCTGCTAATTTTACAGAGCATCAACTGGAATAGAAGCGCAAAATAAAATCAAAGTGTGTGTGTGCGTATGTGCGTGTGCGTGTGTGCGTGTGTGTGTGGTTAGCTCCGAATTTGGTTTGGGTCTCAGTTTGAGTTTTGGGCTGAGGCACTTGAACTGTAACTCAAAAACCGCTGTGAAACTTTTTGCCCGAACAAATAAATTCGATTATGTGAGCAGTCGACAACCTCCCCCTCGAAGGCGGGGGGCGTGCTTTCTCTGGACTCGAAAGTTGCCGCCACAGGGTGGCGCTATTGTGTTTGCATTTGCAAGCAAAATTTGCCCACACACCCCACCCCCCAACCCGCACCCTGACAACCTCCTGCTGCTCAAAAAGCTGGCTAATTCTAATTCGTTTATTAAGTTCGCTTTGCATAGTTGAAGAGCGCTGGCATAAAATATGAAAATTCAATAAGTTGCAACACCGCCGCGCAGCTGCCACTTGCCACTTGCCGCTTAATTGTGCGTCCACGCACCTGTTGGGGTGGCAGCGCCACCAGCACGTGCAACAGCCACAGGCGGCGGCAGCGACAGCGGCAGCCGCGGCAGCGACGCACGCACGAGCTGCATTCGCAAGTGGGCGTGCATAATTTATGCTAATTTGCCTGAGAAAGCCGGCAACAGCAGCTACACAACTTGGCTGCAACAACTACAACTACACACATATAAACACACAGTGAGGCTGAAAAAAATAGCAACACTTCGAATCACATTATTATTAAAATTACGAGCCAACATTGATAAATTTCATTTCTTCATTTTGAGTTTCTTGTTTCTATTATTTAAAATTAATTCATTTTCTTGGCTAGAGAGAGCCTAGATAGCCCAAACTTTTTGTTCTTTTTTTTTTAAAACATAATTTATTAAAAATTGTTTGAAAAATAGTAAGAACAAGCATTTTTTTTAATTATCCATAACTAAAAATCTAGCGTCTTTAATTATACATATTATTAAAAATGCCTTGTAAAGCAATGAAATATATAATTTAAAAAAAAAGTAAGAACATTCCTATCGGAAAAAAAACAAAAACAAAAAAAAATAAATAAAAAAAATCATATATATTAAAATGCATATATTTTGAATATTATCATTTTAGAAAACAAATGATAACCAAAATGCCCTCAAACATTAAAATCAGTTCAGTTTTGATTTCAAGTTTTCGTTTGTTTCTATATGGTTTTCCATCACTGTATGCACACATACACACACATACACAGTTATATGTGTGTCTGTGTGCGTGCACTTGCAACCAAGTCAGCCAGCTAATGAGCATTAACGGCATCATGAAATAAATATGAAATGCAAATGTTGCAGTCAAAAGATGTTGTAAAAAATATCCAAATATGAATAAAGCAAGCTTTTCCAGGGGAAAACTATTATGCAAGAGAAATTTGTAGTAGTACTTATACAAATTATTATTCATTTTGTATGTAAAGCCTTTAAAAAATTAGTTTACGTTTTTGCGAATATTAACTTTGAACACAATTTTACAACCATGTGGGAAACGTATTTGTCTGATTAAAGCTTCAAAACTAAGAATTATCTTAATAGAGTATTTAGAGTATATAGTATCTCTTGGCTTAGTAACATAAATCGAAAAATTTTACTTAGTAACAAAAAAATCTTATCTAATATTTAGAATACGGAAAAGACAAATTTTATTGAATGAAAGAATTTAAAAGATTTATAGGATTGGTAAACTAAAAAAAATAATCTTGAGCCAACAGCTTGGATTTGACTTAATTCCTAATGACCAAAAGTCAAACTAAATATTAAAACATACAAAGATAATATTAATTAATTTAAAAAAAAAATTTTAAAAATTTCAAAATTTTTGTAATTTTTAACATATAAAAAAAATTTAGGATACAATTTTATATCTATGTTATAAATATCAATTACAAGGAGAATATTTATTTAAATTTCCGGGCAATTTTCGTTTTAGCTGTTTATGCTGATCATATATAGCTCTTATATATATACTGGCACATCAGTATGATATCCTTCTGAGCCATTTTCTACCTGTTAACTTTGCACACACACTTTTTGTACCATTCGTGGACCATTTCATAGTTACAGGGCAGAACAAATAACGGTGCTCAACGGTGCTGCTTCACGCTTCATGGTCCGTCTCCTTCTCCGTCTGTGGCCCAGTGCCAATTGGCAACAACATCATAATTATTAGTCCATATGTGACTGGACAATCAACCCAAAGTGATTAAAGTTAATTTTTAGGTGTTGTGTTTTTCGTGTTTTTTTTTTATTTTTATTTTTGGGCAATTAAAATATCATTGTGCGGGTCGCGCACTTCATTAAATGTCAATTTGTTGACGTTCATCGACGACCCTAATAACTTCATTAGGTGTTTTGAGCTTCTATTCAAAAATACAGAAAAAGGGTTGACACAATTTTTCTGGTTTTTCAAAAATAAAGTGTAAAATTTGTTGAAGAGAATTTTGTTTAATAACCCGCATACGAGGGAAACCCGTAGAAACTTAAGGTTCAAGTTAGGAATTAAGACCGGGGCAATCTATGAATCTTCTTCTTGAAAATGCAGTTGTGGAAATTTGTCAAACTTGTCGCAGAAAGTTGCTGTTGATTTTTATGAATATTTCCGGTTGGCAGAAACACGAATTTTCCATTTGTCATTTTCTTCCTTTTTGGCATTATGCACACTGCAGTGATTTCACAAAAAGATACGAGATACAGATACAGACAGCTAAAAAAAATAGATATATATATATATGTATATACATGTATATATGTAAAATGGAAGAGAAACCATAAACCCAAAAGTACAGAGAAAACTTTGCTGCTTTGTAGAAAATTCATAAAACTTCCGCTTGGTCAGATTGGGGGCGCTTGTGGGCGTGGCTGTGTTGGGTCAGTTTGCCCAGCG
Organism: Drosophila nigromelanica; assembly: GCA_004149465.1. Lineage (NCBI taxonomy): Eukaryota > Metazoa > Arthropoda > Insecta > Diptera > Drosophilidae > Drosophila > Drosophila nigromelanica. The sequence goes on along the minus strand of SCDS01001326.1, from coordinate 17,145 downwards.
GAGGGGGGGGCGGGCGGGCTGGCTGTTGCCTGTGCAAACAACAAAATGGCGCATTTTAAAGCGCAAAGCCCCAAAGAAAAACGAAACTCAAGAGCCGAGCATGAAAATTTTATTCCATGCTAAGCAGCGCAGAAATTCTTTTCCTTTTACTTTGTGCCAAAGTTGGCGCCCGTCGCCATTTTTTTTTTGTTTTTTTGTTTTTTTTTTACTTGAGCTTCTACTTGGGTTTTGTTTCTATGCCGTCTCTTTTGCACCGTTGGGGGTTGTGCGTGCGCCGCCCCTGCGTGGCATGGCATGGCAGGGGGGTGGGGGGGCGTGGCGGGGTGGTTTGCTGCGAGCAAAAATAAACAAAAATCAAAGTTGCAAATAAGAAGAAACTACAAAGTAAGTTAACATAAAAAGTTCGACGCCTTCGCCTTGTTTTTCCCAAGTTTGCCAAGTCGGGAGGGTGGCTGGGGTTTCAAATTGGGGATTCGGCATACTTAGCTACCCCCCAAAGCCGAGAGCAGGGCACAAAAGGCTGGCGAGGGGATTCACACAAAAGATTTTGTCGAGCACTTTTGGGCAACAAAAGCCGGAAACAGTCCGGGCAGAAGCAGCAGCAGCAGCAGAAGCAGGGCAGATTCAACGGCAACGGCTGGCAACATGCTCTCAAGTGCTTCCTCACTCGTGCTGCGGCTGCGGCTCCTTCTCAGCATGCAGCCGGCGATGTGGCCGCGCAGCCAAGCGCAAGGACGACAACGACAACGATGACGACGACGACGACGGCGACGACGACGACGACGACGGCGACAGCGACTTGGCTGCCGCCTCCTTGGCCATGCTGATCACGTCTATTTATTGTGCACATAATATGGGCGCACAGCGCTCATCCTTGTCGCCGTCGTCTCCATACTTTTCGACTGCTCCTCCGGCTACGTGCGACGCATGCATCGCTGGACACGGCTCCACTGAGTCCTCTCTCCCTATCTACTGTCTTTTTTTTTTTTTTTTCTTTGTGTGTTTTTTTTCCTATTCCTGCTCCTGTGCTGAAATTCAATTATCGTGAATGCGAATTTTTGCCCGATTCCAAATCCGATTCCGCTTCGCATGTTTTGTTTCAGCATCGAAGACTCGACGAACTTTCAGCGTATCAGCATTTTATTTGCTGTTGATTTATGCAATGTCCCTGCCACCCACTCCGGCCACCCCCTCACCCCCCCCCTCAGCAACACAGTCCTCTGCCTGCACCCCCCCCCCCCCCTCCCCCGCCCGTCGCCCGCTGTTCACTCAAACAATCGCTGCTGCTGCTGCTGCCAGCGCTGTTGAATATTTGCCAAGTATGCTGATTGAATTTTTTCCAGTTGACTAAATGATATCAAGGATATTTGCCAAAGCAGCGCTCTGAGCCGCCTCCTGGGCCGTCACGCTTTAAAGGTGCCGTCAGGTTTTCTGCCTTCGTTTAGTTCAGTTTTGGTTACAGTGGCCGCTCAGTTGATTACATTGAATCGGGCAGAACAGCAGCGCAGCTTCGTGTATTCAACTTAAACTTAAATGCAGCTGTGACTTGGCACTTTTTTATTCAAGTGCGGATCGCTCTTCTATGCGATTTTCATGAATTCAAGTAGTGCCTGAATGATTTTTATATTATTTTTAGTAAGAGTGTTTATAATTAATTTATTGTAGCCTTAAACTCTTACTATATCTTAGTATATCTCTTAAGTCAACTTTTATTTTCTCTTTCTATCTCTCTCTCTCTCTCTCTCTCCATCTTTTTCTTTCTCTCTTTCTCTCTCTCTACGTCTACCTCTATCTGTAGCTCTAGCTGAATTTCTCTATATTTCACTCTTCCTTTTTTTTCTCTTTTTCTGACTGCATTTATCTCTCTCACCCTCGTTCTCTCTTTCTCCCTCCCTCATTCTCTCTCTCTTTCGTTCGCTTGCTCTCTGTTACTCTCTTTACCGCATTCTCTCTCTCCCACTCCCTCTCTTTTTTTTTATACCTTCCTCCTTTTTTCTCTCACCATGATCGCCGTTCTATGCGATTCTCAAAATTCAAGTTAAGATTTTACATATATTCGTTGTATATTTTTAAGATTTTCTTTTTGTGATAAAAATATGCTGGCTCCCTGGCAGAACACTCTGGATTATGACAATTTATAACTAAATTTACTTAATTTTAAATTAAACTCTCTAAAATAACACTCTTGATTATTATATTAATGATTCGCCTATATATAAGGAGAACTTAACTCAATATTCCATTTGAGATACATATATGTGATATATGTATGTATGTAGGACAGCCCACATTTGGAGGCATCAATTAAATTGCAATTTGTTGCTCATTCACCCACAAAGGACATGTTGCAGCTCTGGCAAACTGTGAACTAAGCATTATCCTGCTGTCAGCTGCCAACTGGCAGTTTGTCGATGATACGCCAAACGAGGAGGAGCACAGTCCAGAGACGGCGGATCCGCAAAGGCATAAATGGCACATGCAGCGCAGTATTATCAATTTCCAATATTTAGACAGGCAACTACTACTAATAAACACGTTTGTTCAACGCAAATACATGTGAGCATATGAGCACATATCCTGGCTATCCTGCCAAGTTCATGTCTGGACAGGAGGCGGGGGGGCGAGGGACGTAATTAACACTTTGTGCCGTGGAGCAAATCGAGCGGGTTAAACTTTGGAGCAGACAACTCGGGGCATCATCGAATGCAATAATTAATATGCCCAACGTGCTGCAGCTCCTGTGTCCTGGCAACAGCCACAACTCCTGGCTATCCTGGCGCTCCTGCGGGTGGCAATCGCCGTTGGTTGGCGGGGTGCCATAAAAGGCGTTAAATTGACACAATTGAACACACCCTTGAGATTTGTGAGTGAACGCCGTTCGAGGGGTTTTCACGTTGCCTGTTTGTTTGTTGTTGTTGCTGTTGTTGTTGTTGTTGTTTTTGTTGTTTTTGCTGTGCCTCGAGTGGGGGCGAGTGCGTTTAATCGGAAATGCTAACATCTTCATCATTGCGCATAATGGCGCCAACGTTGAAAAACTGACAAGTGCCCAAAAACCAGGCTCACCTCCCCTTCACCTTGAATAACGGAATGTTCGATGCCGCATTTCCAAAAATCATCCCGAATTTACAGCTGCTGTCGCCGTTAGCGCGTTGTTTGGTTCATGCAAATACGTATGTGTAACAATTGATATTTTGGGTAAATATGTGAGGCATCCACAACGTGACATGGTTAATGTCGGCCCTCACAATTTACACGCCTGCACTCGGCTAGAGACGTTACGCATCAGCCCTAATTGATATAGCCTGGCTTGAACACGGAATTGTAAAGCAATTGCTGCGGGCCAGAAGATATCAGGAATACAAACAAAGGACTCACTTAGTAATCGAGATAATCTTGCAGTCCTCGGTCGATGGGATGCCTCAGGTATTTGGTTAAATTGTTATGCCAATGCCATCGGAGCCAGTGTTATTTATAAAGAAGGTTTTGAAAGTTCAAAATAATCGAATAACCCAGTCAAAACTCAACAGATTTTCATGTTTGATGGCATTCTGGTCGTGATTTTTCACTTAGATTGATTCTACGTTTAAACTTGATGCATTTAAAATAAAATTTTTTTTTGGAAAGTTTTGGAAAAAAGCACGTAAGTCCTTTTACTCAATTTCAAAAAAAAAAATTTTCTAAATTTAAAATTGCGAGTTTGCAATTTTAATCGGTTTTGCTGGCCACAAAAACTATAAAAAAAAACAATATTTAACCTGATTCTGAGGGGGTCAAATTTTTTGTTAAGAATCATGCCAAATTTGAGAAAAATTTTAACATGTAAAGCTCTGGAACCCATAAGTCTCATATTTCAAACACCCATAAATTTGTCAGAACTGAACCGATTTTCATGTTTGATGGCATTCTGGCCATGATTTTTCATTAACATCGATTCTACATTTAAAATTGATGCATGCAAAAAATGTTTTTGATATTTTTGGGAAAAAGCATTTTCGATCCAAATTTTTTTTTTTCAAAATTTCAAAAATTTCCGCCTGATTTTATTGGTTATTTATTTTTTGACCTTCTACTAATACAAAGAGGAATGACCCTAGTTCTTAATTGACAATTTCCTATCCAATCAACAGATTAATAATATTATTAATAATAACTTAAGCTATTTTGCGATACTTGGCTCCTCTGACTTATCCACTCGGGGTTATCTGGCTACCATATCTGTTGCCATTTTCTGCCTCTAAGCAGGACTGTCAAAACAGGCAAACAAATTGTGCAAATAAGTCGAGAAAATGTTATTTATGCTCAGGCAATTTCAGTGATTAAATAACCCGGCGAAACGAGACTCGTAGAGAATCGAATTACAAATAGTTAAATGACATGAAAGTGCGACTAGCTGTGGCCAATCCGGACCTGGGAGCCGTCGTGTCAGGCAGCTCCGGTGCATATTAATGGCCCGGAGGTGTGCATGCCAATTGTCATGCGCTGAAATGCTTGTTAACAACAGCGATTGCTTTTGGATCGGCTCCCACTCGTCGAAGTGCTCAAGTTTTCTTTTCTTTTTCTTTTCTTTTTTTTTTTAATCAAAGTCTTAGCTGCTGCTGCTGCTGCTGTTGCTGCTGTTGCTGTTGCTGCAGCTCCTCCCCCGTGGCAATAACGCCACACATTTGTAATGTTGCTTCTGTTTCGGGCCGCTTAAAGTGGCAAGAGTCGGCTGGGCAAGTTGGCCCGTACCGCGCTTAGAGAAGCATTTTACAAGTTACTTTAAGGCAATCAATTTGTAGCCAAAGCAGCTGTAGCCAAGATGCGGGCAAAAACCAATCAAAAGAGCGTTGCGAACGCAAATTGAACGCCAAATGGCTGCAAGATGATATTTCAATACTTGAAGAAGCGGCCGCAGCCGAGGCCATAAATTATGAACGGGCGACGCCTGCGCGTAGTTGCTTACTTTTTTGCAGTTATGATTATCGCGCCAGGTTCCGGCCACGGTCAAGTCAAGTTGAGAACACAGAGCGAGCTGAGCCGAGAGCTGTGTGTGTGCGTGTGTGTGTGCAAACAAATGTAAAAAATTTTTCAATGATAACAAGCCGCAAACCACAACAACAGCGCATATTTTGCCCCTGAGGTCTTCATCATCCTCCTCATCCTCATCATCATGATGATGATCATCATCATCTGCTGTTGGAAACATTGTGAGTGCCTCGTCCGCATCATCCTCGCCAGCTCGTAGAAAAACAATCAATTAAGCGTGCAAGTAGCTGACACAGGAGGAGCGCCAGTTGCCAATGGCAATGCCAATGCCAACTGGCAACTGGCACGACTTTGACTCCGTCTCCATCTCCGTCTCCATCTCCATCTCCGTCTCCGACTTTAAATCTGATTCGCATTCGCTTTGCCCCTGTGGCCAGCTTCAGCTTCAACTGGCGTTTTATGGCCTGTTTTGGCAAAATTTATGTTACATTTTTATAGTTCAGTGTAAATTGACTTTTAAAATGTAAAATTTATCATAGCAAACAGCGCGTTGCGGTAGGAAGCGATTTAATTGCTTTATTTTCGGATGTGCCGCCCAAAACAAACAAGACGATCTGGCAACGCTGTCCCAGAAGCTTGCGCCGCAAAAAGCTCGCATGCGTAAAAAGCGTTTTCAAGCACAAAAACAACCCCTAAAATGTTTTGCTGTTCTTAAGGGTAAGCAACCTTGGGATACTCTACTTTTATAAATTTCTTAAATATAAATCAATTTATTAGAGCTTATAAGTCATAGAGAATAAGGAGGTATAAAGAATCGAAAGCTTTAATATGGTGTTAAAATAAATTAATGCAATTGAGGTGTATAAATAGTATATATAAAAATAAAACTATATGAATTAAGAATATCAAGGGCATAGCAATTGGTTATATAAATATAAATAAATTGAGATAAATCATATTTATAAATATAAATAAAATGACATTAAGATTTTAAGGTATTTAGCTAAATAGTTGAGAGCATCTATATATATAAATCATATATATCAATTTATAAAACTATTTGGGGGTCGTGCATAAAAATATCATCATTTCAAATATTCATATTATTATTAATATAATATTATTAAATTTCCAAAAAAAATAGTTCATCTTTTAAAATTCAATATGCAAACGGTTTTATTGAACTTTTTCATATATTTTTTATTTAACTGACTTTACGCTAATGTATTATTAATACTATTAATATTATTTGTAATATATAAAGCTGTATTAGTAGGGTATATAAATCGAAGTATATAATTTGATGCTGCAATTTATATATACAAAATAACAAGAAATTATTTTTGACTGAAAAAACAAACATTTTAAAAAATTCATTCGAAACAAGCCCAGGAAAGGGCACACAAATATACATAAAAAAAAAACAAACATTGAAAAAGCTCTTCAAGTATCAAAACAGACCTTGGGTCCGTCCGTTTGGACTGTTGTTTTCCGTGGTGTCGTCTTCAACGGTCGCGAAAGCTTTTTGGCCAAGTTGATACGTGGGAGCCGCAAATGAAGCCCCAACCCCTCCTCGAGCTTCACTGGCAATTTGGATGACGAAACAGTCGCGAGTTGCAAGCAGCTAAAAGTTGAGTCGTCAAACGAAAAAAAATCCATAAATTGATTGCGAAGTGTAAACACAGGAAAAAAAACACACGCTGAGAAAAGGAAAATGCTGCTGCTGTCCACGACCAGGACGGGTGGCAATTGTCGCCTCTGGGACATGCTGATGTCGCCAATATCGCCGCGCAATCTGCGCACCACAGCGCTCCTCACCAGCATCTACCAACTGGTAAGTGTGGTAACCACCCACCAACTTATGTAAGCCCTTTGCAGATGTATTCATAAGGCGGGGCGCAGCGCACGGGCCACCGGCGCGCAGACGAATCTGCCATCCGGGCCGCCACAAAAGCGTGCAGCCGCTTGCCCCTAATTACAAAAATTACGCACTGGATATGCAAAGCCATACCCCACTGAGCGCGCTAGGATCCCGTCAAAGGCGGCAATGTAGCGCACGCCCCCGCCCACGAGAAGCGTATGGACGGGCCAACGGCGCAATGCGTCTGCACTGCTGTCCCAGACATGGGAACGTGCCAAGACGAGCACCCTTTTTGAACTGGGAGAAGCACAAGTGACGTGTGTTTGCGTGCACAGCGTCAAAACCGGTTGTGAATTATAAGCACAATTGCTGAAAATATGTGCAGAGAACCGTCTATAACTCGGCCAGATCAACGGATGTGAACTTGAATGCATAGGAAATTATCCTTCCTAATCCTTTTTTGATTTTCCTTACAGCTGATTGCGCTCTCGATATTGTTCGTGGTGCTGCTGTGCCTCGCGCATGCGGAGCAAATGCGTCATCTGCTCGACCTGGACATATTGGATCAGAAGGATAGCGGATTCTACAACATGTCACCCTTTCACAATGATATGCGGCTCAAGACCGCCGCTGAACTGGCGGATGCTACCGAAAATGCGCTCTATGTGCTGGCGGGCATTAGCTCCGTTTATGCGCTGAGTACCGTTGCCTTGTTCTTTGGCGTCTTCAAGAATAAACCTGGTCTGATCATACCCTGGCTGGTGCTTGAGTTTCTGGGCGTGATCGCTGTTGCCGTGGTGATATTCATGCTAAAGGATACGAAATTGCCCATGATATTTGGCGGACAGTGCGCGTATTGTAAGTAGAGCAAAAAAATTTTGAGGTTATGTTAAGTTTTAAGATCGTTTGGTATTTACTCCCAGTTATCATTTGCTATACGCTGCTCTGCATGGATGGAGTCAAGTGGTATGTGATGCACAGCTTCTATCAGAGTCTACGCACAATGAACAAATTGCGAGAGATTGCAACGGTGGCCATACCCTGCCCCGCCCCAGGCGCTGTAAGTACACCAATATCCTCCAAATATTTAGTATATGAAGTATTGTGTTTTTTTGTTTTTATAGATACCCTATCAGTTCCGTCGGGAGCACATGTACTTGGGCAGCAATGGCTACAAACATATTCTGACTGAATCGCCAGATGGACAGTGTTAGATTGACGACACTACACGAAAACGCTTTTTGACTACGATCGAAATAATCACATCCTCTCCCTAATCTCCCCCCACGCCATCGAACTTCCAGCATCAAAGTGTCTTAAATTATTTTTGGAATTTCATTTACATTTCACTTAGTTTTCTGGCGTTTTTTGGAACGTGTGTGATATGGATAAACCACAGATAACTATTTTAGATAGAGAATGCACCGAGAGAGGGTATATGTAAAGAGACACTATATTCTTATGGCAATATATACACATGCATAACATAACTCGAACACTCCGAACACTAGCAATATTTATTGGTATGCTAGACACACATACAACTATTTTCAATGTAGTGCTTACAATTTCCCTTACTCTTTAAACTAAACGTTTAGTAGTGGTGAACAGTTTAAATTAATTTAAATAAAGAACATTTAAAAAAAGTGCTAAATATAAAAATTACAGGAAAATCTCGATCCAGATTTTAGCCTCTTATTTTATGTTTTGCAGTTGGATTCGTTAAGCACTGCACCATTGCAGCAAGGCCGAATAATTTGGCTAAGTGTGAATTTTTCTCTGTTTGCAAAATCGTGATATCTCTTATTCATATAGGCATCTCTTTTACTCCCACAACAGCGTTGACTATTGGCCGTTAAATTCAAACATAAATTAACCCAAAAATGCAATTAATCAATAATAATCTTAAATTTTTTGCTGGTTTCTTTAAAAAATGCCCAGAAAATGTTGTGCGATTTTTTATTTCAAAACTGTAATTTCGCCTTTTTTATTTGTGGCACAAATAACAAATAATATTTATTTAAAAAAGCTTGAACAAAAATTGTGAATGAGCAAAACGTTAAAATTTGGCCATCCTATCAATCCTTTATAAATTTTATTTACTGCTATTCTATATACTATAATGTGATTTTGCTGTGCATGTTTTGTTTGCTTTTCTTTTAGTGACTTTTACCTTGACCCATTTCAGCCCTTGCGGCCACGCCCAGATCGGGTAACTGGCGGCGTTGTTTTTGTTGTTGCTGTTGCCATTGTTGTTGTTGTTGCCATCGTGGTGCTGGGGCTGCCCACCAAGGTCATGTCATTGCTCAGACTATCCATCAATAAATCGACGACGGTTACATTTGAGGTGCCATCGCCGTCGCTTTTGTCCGTTGGAATGCTGATCTGGAACTGCAGCAGCACCACCAAATAGGTGACCATTGTGGTGAGCAGACCCTTGAACAGCGTGCGATTCACATCAAAGAAGCCGCCACAATTGATATTCGATGGATTCATTTCGGTGGCACGCAAAAACATATTTATCTCCGTCTGGGCATCCGAGTTCATCCAATTGAGTTCGACCATCAACAGTTTCTTCTGGAAATTCGTGCGCACATTGACCGAGGCATAGTGGGCCTCATCGCAGATATAGAATAGCAGCCCGATGTTCCAGAGCGCCGTAATGGTCAGACCGATATCCTTGATGCCGAATCCCTCCGAGAGCTGGGACAACAGCCCGTAAATCGAGAGCGTAATGATGAAGAACAAATAGAGACTCATAAAAACAAAGGTGTAGCAGAGCGCATTGCCCGTGTCCCGGGTCAGTTTGCTGAGACGCAGCCACAGGACACGATAGTCGGCCACCATGGCAGCGGGTCCGATGTGCTTGAGTGCCTTCTGAAAGCGCTCGGCCAGAAGATGGGCCGTTGTGCTGATCGCCTCGCAGATGATGAACCACCAGGCGCCCAGCATGGCCGTCAGATTGTCCAGTATGCAGTAGGGCACCACTTGATTGAGGTTCAGATCCGACATGGTTATGTGTATGATGACCACCGATAGCACCGACAGTATGGGCAGGACAATGGCGATGTAGAGCGCCCTCTGCCGGAGATTCAGCGGCAAACTGTGACCAGAGATCTGATAGTAGAGCACCTCAAAGTCATCCCAATCGTTGAACAAGCGCGCTATCTTCCTGGCCTCCCACCACAGTATGGGTATAATGATAATTGGCAGAATGTTGACCAGAAACAGATACGCAATCACCGCCTCCTCGAAGGGGCCGCTCAGCGAGCGCACGATGTGGATTCGATTGTTGGCCACATAGCTGACATAGCACTGGAGTAACCGGATGATTAATCGGAAATTGCCATTTTAACCTGCTGTGAAAACAACTCACCGAGAGCAGTACAAAGAATACAACCGAGTAGACAAAAGCCGCCGAAGTTAGGGAAAATTTAGCGCGTGCGGGACCACGGCGGACAATGGGCAGGACACCGATGATCCGCAGAAACCAATTAACGGGCGCAATGTTGCGATAAAAAACGCTCTAGCAGAACAAACACCATTTAATAGCATCGATCTAAATCAGTTTCCTAACTTACCGGCGTGAAGTTTAGGTTCTGGGAGTCCGCCGTGCTCATGGAACTGCGTTTTCCATCTTTGGTTGGCGGTTGATAGCCACTGTCCAAGCGCTCAGCTAATCCAATAGAATACTTGCGCACACCATGTAGATAGGCCTGCGCGTTGCCGCTGTTAATGGGATTGGCATTCAGGAATACCGTGTCTGGCTTTTTGCGTCTATAATAACTGGCCATCGTTCTTGAACTGTGACCATTTTCGACTCCTTGGCAGTGTCTTGGTCTCAGACATGGTCATTAAAAATGCATTTAACCTCGCCTTCTATTTGTTTCGTTTTGTTTGCATTGCATGAACAACTTGAGTTTCCTGTTGATTTCGTTTGTTTGTCTTGTGCATGCATTAACCTTAACCATACTGCCCCAATTTCAAATTGGTGTCAATGGCGCGTACTTTTGAAATGTGGTCGTTTAACAACACTAGCAAAGCTATTGAGTTTTGTTAGTCTATCGAAAAGCTGGCTTTGTATATTATATGTATTAATTGTTTGTAATAATCTAGCATCACTATTGAATATAAATATGCTCTGATTTTTTATTTGATCAAAATTAAAGAAACGCTAGCCATAGTTATTATTAATTATATTATTTATACTGCAGACAGCTGAAACGAAACTGCTGCTTTTTGTGTCAATGACACATTGTTAGATATAAATACCATCGATTTTCGGCATTTCAAACAATTATCGATAGGTTGATATTGGTGCATCGCTATATTTCTAGAATTTGCAGAAGAAAGCCGTAAAAACAATATAAAAAAAAAATTCAATAGTCAAAATGGTCGATTATAGCAAGTGGAAAAACATAGAGGTGCGTATTTATTAAATAAGGTAAAATTGTTCGATTGTACAACGTTTAATTTCTGCACAGATCTCAGATGATGAGGACGAAACACACCCAAACATCGACACGCCTTCGCTGTTCCGCTGGCGGCACCAGGCGCGCGTCGAACGCATGGCCGAGAACGAAAAGGAGAAGGAGGATCTGAAGATAAAGCGACAGAGTTGTCAGGCGCGCCTGATGGATGTGAAGGAGCGCATCGCCAAGAAGGAGGGCGACGAGACGGCGCTCAAGGTGAGTTCAAATAGCGCAACAAGCTGTTATCAAATGTTAATGACGTATGCTCACATAATTGCAGAAGGAACTGGAAAAAATCGAGAACGAGGGCAAAGAACTCGACCGCCAGGAAAGTGAAATGCTAAAGAAAGAGAAGAAGACGCCGTGGAATGTGGACACAATTAGCAAGCCGGGCTTTGAGAAGACCGTTATCAACAAGAAGCCGGCGCGCAAAGCGGACGAGAACCTGACCGAGGAGGAGCGCGAGCAGCGCATGAAACAGTTCGTCAAGGCTAACGAGAAGCTGTGCAAGGAGTACGGCATGTTGCGCAAATATGACGACTCGAAGCGTTTCCTGCAAAATCACCTGGATCTGGTGTGCGAGGAGACGGCCAACTATTTGGTTATCTGGTCGATCAATCTGGAAATGGAGGAAAAGAGCGAGCTGATGGCTCATGTGGCGCATCAATGCATCTGCATGCAGTACATCCTGGAGCTAGCGAAACAGTTGGATGTGGATCCGCGCGCCTGCGTCAGCTCATTCTTTTCCAAGATTCAGCAATGTGTGCCCGAGTACCGTCAGCAGTTCGAGAGCGAAATCGAGGGATTCAAGGGACGCATCAAGAAGAGGGCACAGGAGAAGTTACAGGAAGCTGCCGAACAGCTGGAAGAGGAGGAAAGACAGGAGCGCTTGGGGCCTGGTGGGCTGGACCCTGCCGATGTCTTTGAATCCCTGCCCGATGTGAGTTTAATTGCAACTCAAATAAAATTGTAACGATTCAGAAACTTGTTTAACCTGTTTACAGGAACTGAAAGCTTGCTTCGAGTCGCGCGACATTGAACTGCTGCAGAAAACCATAGCAACCATGCCAGTGGATCAGGCCAAGTATCACATGAAACGTTGCATTGACTCCGGTCTCTGGGTGCCAAATGCCGCCGATGTGAACTTGGGCAGCGATGAGACCGAGGCCAAGGCCGACGACGCTGCAGCGGCAGACGGCCCAACGGAGAAGGAGAAAACCAACACGGAGAGCGCCAAGAGTAACGAAACCGGCAAGGACGAGCCCATTTATGCTGGTGTTAGTACCGAGGACGTTGACTGATATCCTCCAGCGCTGATATTGAATGTTACACCATAAGTTTAATCTTAACGACACCTGCCCATAAACCTGTTCATCAAGCATTTCACGTTATGTTCAGCTTGTATATAATTTGAGAAAAACCAAACCAAATTCTCAGTAAACTGGGCTTGAGCTTTCAATTCCAATCAAGCTATCAACGTACATTATACTCTGATAATTAAAAACTACGTTAATTTAGTTTTATTTTAATCGTCGAAATGAACCGTCCCGAGTTGGACTACTACGCTGTGCTGGATATGCCGCGCAGCGCCAGCAAGGAGCAGATCACATTGGCCTATCGCCGCCTGGCGGTGCGTCTCTGCCCGCATCGAGATAAGAAATATGAGCAGGACTTTGTGCCGCTGGCCCAGGAGGGCAAGCTGACACACCTGTCGCCCATGGGCGAGGCCAAGCAGTGGGCCTACATCAATATGGCCTTCGATGTGCTGGGCAACGATCTGTATCGTGCCATCTACGATCGCTATGGCGAGGCGGGTCTCTTTGAGGGCGTGATGCTGCCCAACGGCTACTTTCCGCCCTATCAGTATCATGGCGATCACATGAAGGTCTACGAGGAAGTCTTCGCCAGCTACTCGCCGTATGCGAATGTCATCGATGCCGTCACCAATCCGCCCAGCTTGTATGCCACCAGGGAAAATGGGTTTGGCGTGCGCCACAAGGATGCGAACACAGAGCGCGTCATCCATTTGTCGTTGGAGGAGGTGCGCACGGGCTGTGTGAAGCTGATGCACGTCTGGCGTCAGGAGATTGTCGACTTGAAGGAGTCACGGCTGGAGAAGCGCAAGCACACACTCAAGCTGATCATTCAGCCGGGCACCACGGCCGGCACACGCTATTGCTTCAAGGAGGAGGGCGATCGCTATCCAACGACCATACCCGGCGACATCATATTCATAACTGCCGACAAGCCGCATCCGACGTTTGAGCGCCGGAACATGCACGATCTGGTCTATAGCTACAGCATCAATCTGGTCCAGGCCTACACTGGGTTCATATTTTTTGTGAATACCCTGGACAAACGTCAGCTGAAAATCGTCATCACGGATGTTGTGTATCCGGGCTACAAGAAGATTGTGCCGCTCGAGGGATTGCCCAAGTGCCGCAATTTGGATGCGGTGAATGCTATTAAGCACGCCAACAAGCGAATCGAAGACTTTGGCGATCTAATTATTGAGTTCACTTGTAAATAGCTTTCCAAAAAACAAATTGAATTGCGTCTAACGGGTTTTCTTTGCAGACATATTTCCAAAATATTTGACACCACAAATGAAGACATTGACACGGGAGTTCTACAAGGAGTTCCGTAAGTTGGAGCAGGAATTGGAGGATGAAGAGGCTAGGCATATGCAGTGAATAATTATATTTAATTTGATTTGTTGTGCAAATAAAAATTGAATGTGGCCTAAAAGGCAATTAATCGTTGTGCACCGAACGTGAGATATCGGTATTTAATTGATAAGGTATCGATATATCGATAGTGCATTCATTTTTACGAACAGCTAAAACACAGCATAATTAAAAAACAGCAACGAAAAAACAACAAAGAATAATAATTTGTGCTAAACATAAAACACACAAAATTGAATATTTATTTAAAAGTGTTTTCGTGAATTTCGCTTAAAAATTAAAGCAAACGACAAGAAATTCAGCGCAAAAACCAAAAGAGCAAGATAGAGGCCACATAATTGAATTACGGACACCTGACAACCGAGCAGCCAACACGCCCCCCCGCCACACCCCGCTCAGGGCCAGCAACGGAAATACGAACGCTACGCTTCAGTGCAAGTGGAGGCTGGCTAGCTGACCGCACCCACAATTAACGGGGCAGCAGAGTGCAACGGTTAGACGCATAAAATGCACCTGAGCGCCGATCTTTCCAGTGCCCTGCAGCAAATCGAGGCTGTGAAGAAGGGCATCGATGAGTCGGAGGATGCCAAGCTGCAAATGCAAACGGCGGACAGCTTGAACACCATACTGGGCATACTCCAGGATCCGGTGTTTCGCACCATTGCCCATGTGCAGGAGTCGCTCTTCGAGCTGGGCATCCAGCTGGGCCAGCATCCGTCCATGTTGCCCAACGATTTTGATATCGATGTCTCTGGCAATCTGGTGCTCAGTCTCAATGGCGGCGATGTCATGTACGATTCGTCGGCGCCGGCCAGTCCGGACAAGTCCAGCTCCACGGGCGAGGTGGAGCCGCGTCCGCAGAGCCAAAATTCAAAGTCGGCCGCAGCGGATTTGTACGCCACGGACTATGCGCAAATCCAGGCCATTGAGCTGGTCAACGATGGCACCGGCCTCGGTTTTGGCATTATTGGAGCACGCAACTCGGGCGTCATTGTGAAGACCATACTGCCGGGAGGCGTGGCGGATCGCGATGGACGGCTGCGTTCCGGGGATCACATCCTGCAGATCGGCGATGTCAATCTGCACGAGATGGTGTCGGAGCAGGTGGCCGCCGTGCTGCGGCAGTCGGGCACACACGTCCGCCTCGTCGTGGTGCGTCCCATCGAGCAGAGCTTGCCCGCGCCACAGTACGCCCTGGAGCCGGGCAGCGCTGTGGTGCCCACGCGCGTCCTCGTCGATCCCGCTGAACTGGAGCGCTATCTCATCTCGACCGGCTACCCGGAGATCTTTGGCGAAAGCTCGACGGCATCGACGCCGCAAACCACCACGGAAGACGAACGTTTCGTGTATCGGGGCGAGACTTCAATGCTCATCGATCCCAGCATTGATCTGGACGAGCTGCTGGCGCTGCCCGAAACGGAGAAGCTGCAGGTGGAGCTGAAGAAGGATGCCAACGGCCTGGGCATCACCATCGCTGGATATGTTTGCGAAAAGGAGGAGCTCTCCGGCATCTTTGTGAAGAGCGTCTCGCCGGGCTCGGCAGCGGATCTGAGCGGACGCATCCGCGTCAACGATCGCATCATCGAGGTGGACGGCCAGTCGCTGCAGGGCTACTCCAATCATCAGGCGGTCGAGCTGCTGAAAAAGTCCGGCCAGGTCGTTAATCTGCGCCTGGAGCGCTATCTACGCGGTCCCAAATACGAGCAACTGCAGCAGGCCATTGCCGCCAATGCCAATGAAAAGCTGCCCGTCAGCGCACCCGGCACACCCTCGCGCGCCCCCTTGCCCACGCCCACAGCCACGCCAGCGACGAGCATCTCATCCGCGACAGCAACCAGAGATCTGGAGGATGAGACGCTGCCCGCACCAGATGCATTCATAATGACGACGCCGCCATCGAGCTCGCTGGCCACCACCACAACGCTGAGCAGCTTTGGCACGGGCAAGCAACTGGTGGCCGTGCGGGATTCACTCGAGGGCTCGCCCAAGATCATACCCACGGATGTGGCGCAGCTGCCGGATAAACAGGAGGTGAACATTTTATTAAACAAACTATTGCTTCTTTGTTAATCATATTCTCTCTGTATTGGCAGGCGGCTGTGCATGCCAAGAACACCAGTCTGATCACGCGCCACAAATACTACACGGAGCCGGAGCTGAGCGCGGAGATCGAGGCGGAGATTGTGCGCAAGTGGCAGAAGATTGTGGGCTCCGATATGGAGGTGATTGTGGCACAAATCAAAAAGTTTGCCGTCGGCGGACTGGGCATCTCGCTGGAGGGCACCGTTGATGTGGAGGGCGGACGCGAGGTGCGTCCCCATCATTATATACGCTCCATACTGCCCGACGGACCGGTGGGCGTGAATGGCGTCCTGCGCTCCGGCGACGAGCTGCTGGAGGTGAACGGCGAGCGGCTGCTGGGCATGAATCACCTGGAGGTTGTGGCCATTTTGAAGGAGCTGCCACTGGACGTGCGCATGGTGTGCGGACGCAGCAAGATCACCTCGCTGCTGCCCTTCTCGGACGACACGCTCAAGAAGCTGAGCAACAATTTCGAGAACCTGCTGCCGGCCACGGATCGCCTGGTCAAAGCCAAGTCAGACGGCAGCCTGGCCACAGCCGGTTCCGTTGCGGATGCGGACTCCGTGGCGGTGGCGGCGTCCTCGTTCAACAAGCTGAAATCACGCTCGCTGGAGCCGCTCACCGGGCTGGCCATGTGGTCGTCGCAGCCGCAGATTATTGAGCTGCTGAAAGGCGATCGCGGCCTGGGCTTCTCCATACTGGACTATCAGGATCCGCTGGATTCGAACGATACGCTGATTGTCATCCGCTCGTTGGTGCCGGGCGGCGTGGCCCAGCTGGATGGGCGTCTGATACCAGGCGATCGTCTGCTGTTCGTCAACTCGATTAACTTGGAGAACGCTTCGCTGGATCAGGCCGTGCAGGCTCTGAAGGGCGCACCCAAAGGCGTGGTGCGCATCGGTGTTGCCAAGCCACTGCCCATGACGGACACCTCGCTGAAGGCGTGCAGCAATGCCAGCACCACCAGCGAGGAGACCCTGGATGCACAGCAATCACCGCCAGCGCTGCCAACAGCCGCGCCCCCAACAGCTGCCAAAGGTCCCGAGCCGGATCTGATAGCCGACTGGCGCAAATAGAT